>CAUYQU010055238.1:0-35567 GCA_963574635.1 Cheracebus regulus
GGTGTTGAACAATGAGAACACATGGACACAGGGAGGGGAGCACTATACGCTGGGGTATGTTGGGGGGAAATAGGGGAGGGACAGTGGGGGGTGGGGAGTTGGGGGGAGATAGCATGGGAAGAAATGCCAGATATAGGTGAAGGGGAGGAAGGCAAAAAATTACACTGCCACTTGTGTACCTATGCAACAATATTGTATGTTCTTCACATGTACCCCAAAACCTAAAATGCAATAAAAAAAAAAAAAGCCAAAGTGCCCTATCCAACCAACAACATATACAACATATATACAGCTTCAGGAAAAATTCTTCCCCTACAAAAGTAAATTTAAAAAACTGGAAAAAGCAGCTCTTACACCAGATGAACAGATATCTGTATTAATGTAAGGACACAGAAAACGTGAAAAAGCACTCTGGTTCTTAAAGCAATATTACTAGATCTAAAGAGAGAGATAGACTCCAATACAATAATAATGGGGGACTTCAACATCCTACACTCAGCATTAGACAGACCACTGAGACAAAAAAATCAACAGAGAACCATTGGATTAAACTGGACTTTAGACCAAATAGACCTATGAGATATTTACAGAACATTTGATACAACTACAGAAGATAGAAATCAGTATAAATAGGAACTTTGGAAACTACACAAATATATGGAAATTAAGATGGAAATCAAATAGTTCTTGAAACAAATGGAAATGGGAACACAACGTGCCAAAACCTGTAGGATGCAGCAAAAGCAGTACTAGGAGGGACGTTCATGGCAGTCAACACCAACATCAAAAAAGTAGAAATATTTCAAATAAACAACCTAACAATGCACCTCAAGGAACTAGAAAAGCAAGAACAAACCAAACCCAAAATTAGCGAAAGGAAATGAATAATAAAGATCAGAGTAGAACTAAATGAAACAGAGACTAAGAAATGATACAAAGGATTAACAAAACAAACAATTGGTTATTCAAAAATATAAACAAAATTGATAAATCACTAGCTAGACTAATCAAGAAAAGAACCAAATAAGCAAAATCAAAAATGAAAAAGAAGACATTGCAACTGATACCATGAAACACAAAAGACCACCAGAGACTATTATTAAAAACTATACATTGGCAAACTGAAACCTCAAGAAAATAAATAAATTCATGGAAATATATAACCTACCAAGATTAAACCAGGATGAAATAGAAAACCTGAAGAGACCAATTATGAATAGTGAGACTGAATCAGTAATAAAAGTCTCTCAGCAAAGAAATGCCCATGACTAGACTGATTTAAAGTCAAATTTATACCAAACATATAAAGAAGAACAAATAGTAATCCTCTTGAAACTATTATAAAAAATTAGATTGGAGATAACTCTTCCTAACTCAGTCTACAAAGCCAGCGTTACCCTGATACCAAAACCAGATAAGGAAACAACAAAAGAAAATGATAGGCCAATCTCTTTGATGAACATAGACACAAATTCCTCAGTAAAATACTAGCAAATCAAATCCAACAGCACATCAAAAAGATAATACACCATGATCAGGTGGGATTTATTCCAGGAATGCAAGGACTACTCAACATATGCAAATCAATAAACATAATATATCACATCAACAGAATGAGGGACAAAAACCAAATGATGATCTCAATAAATGCAGAAAAAGCATTTGAGGAAATTTAACATCTCTTCACATAAAAACTCTCAACAAACTAGGAACAGAGTATCATACTGAAAGGGGAAAAGCTGAAAGCCTTTCCTCTGGGGTCTGGAACAAGACAAGGATGCCTGCTTTCACCATTCCTATTCAACATAATACTGGAAGTCCTAGCCAGAGCAATCAGGCAAGAGAAGGAAATGAAAGGCATTTAAGTTGGAAAAGAAGAAGTCAAATTGCCCCCTTTTGCTGATAATATGATCTTATGTTGAGACAAACCTAAACTTCACTAAGAAAGTTTTAGATTTGTTCAATAAATTTAGTAAAGTTGTAGGATACAAAATCAACATACAAGAATCAGTAGTGTTTCTATACACCAATGATGAACCAGATGGGAGAAAAATCTAGAATGCAATCCCATTTAAAATAGCTACCAAAAAAAAAAAGAATACCTAGAAATAAATTTTAACAAAGAGGTAAAAGATCTTTACAAGGAAAACTACAAAACGCCAATGCAAGAAATTAAAGAAGACACAAACAAATGGAAAGATATCTCATGCTTAGGAATCAGAAGAATTAATATCATTAAAAAGGCCATACTGTCCAAAGCAATCTACAGACTCAATGCAATCCCTATCAAAATACCAATGTCATTTTTTCACAGAATTAGTAGAAACAATCTTAAAATTCAAATGGAACCCAAAAAAGAGCCCACTAGCCAAAGCAATCCTGAGCAAAAGGAGAAAAATCTGGAGCTACCATGCTACCTAACTTCAAAACATATTACAAGGCTATGCTAACCAAAAAAGCATGGTATTGGTATAAAAACAGACACACAGACCAATGGAACAAAATAGTTCAGAAATAAATCCATATATTTGCAGCAAACTGACTTTTAATAAAGGTGCCAGAAACATACGCTGGGGAAAGGACTCCCTCTTTAATAAATGTTGCTGGGAAAATTGGATCTCCATATGCGAAGGATGAGACTAGATTCTCTATCTCTCCCCATATACAAAAGTCAACTTAGGATAGATTAACTTAAATGAAAGACTCGAAGCTATGCAACTACTAGAAAAGAAAACATGCAGAAAACACTTCAAGATATTGTTCTAGGCAAAGATTTTTTATTAAGACCACAAAAGTGCAGCCAACTATAACAAAAATAAACAAATGAGACTATATTAAACCAAAAAGCTTCTTCACAGCAAAGGAAACAATTGACAGACTGAAGAGATAACCTGCTGAAGAAAATGTTTGCAAACTATTCACCCAACAAAGGATTAATATCCAGAATTTACAAACAACTCAACAATTTTTAAAAAATGAAAAATTCCATTAAAAAGTGGGTAAAGGACATAAACAGATATTTCTCAAAATAAGACATACAAATGGCCAACAGGTTTTTTGTTTTTTGGGTTTTGGGTTTTTTTGAGACAGAGTCTCACTCTTTCTCCAAGCTGGAGTGTAGTGTCAAAAATCTCGGCTCACTGCAACCTCCACCTCCCGGGTTCAAGAGATTCTCCTGCCTCAGCCACCCAAGTAGCTGGGACTACAGGCACACACCACCATGCCCAGCTATTCTTTTGTATTTTAGTTGAGACGGAGTTTCACCATGTTGGCCAGGATGGTCTCAATCTCTGGACCTCGTGATCCACCCATCTCAGCCTCCCAAAGTGCTGGGATTACAGGCGTGAGCCACCATGCTTGGCCCCAGTGGGTATATTTTTAAATGCTCAACAGCACTAGTCATTGGGGAAATGGAAATCGAAACCACAATGAGATACCATCTTATCCCAGTTAGAATGGCAACTACTAAAAGACAAAAAATAACAGATGTTGATGAGAATGTGAAGAAAAGTGAACTCTTATACACTGTTGGTGGAAGTGTAAATTCGTACAACCACTACAGAAAACAGTATGGCGATTTCTCAAAAAGCTAAAAATAGAATTACGACATGATCCAGCAATCCCACTACTGGGTATTTATCCAAAGGGAAAGAAATCTGTTTCTCGAAGGGATACCTGCACTTGCGTGTTTATGGCAGCATTATTCACAGTAGCAAAGATATGGACTCAGCCTAAGTGTTCATTGACAGACAATTGAATAAAGAAAATGTGGTATAGATACAGAATGGAATACAAGTCAACCAGTAAAAAAAAAAAAAAATGAAATCCTGTCATTTGCAGCAACATCGATGGAACTGGAGATCATTATGTTAAGCGAAATAAGCCAGGCACAAAAAGGTAGATACTACATGTTCTCACTCATATGTGGGAGCTAAAAAAGTTGTTCTCATGGAGTTAGTAGAATGATAGATATGAGAATCTGGGAAATGTGTGTAGGTGGGAGGGGGCGATAATAAGAGGTTGATTGGTGAGTACAAACATATGATTATAGAAGAAATAAGCCTCAGCATTGAAAAGCAGAATAGGGTGAGTATAGTTAGCAACAACGTACTGTATATTTCAAGGTAGCGCAAAGAAATAACTTGAAATGTTACCAACACACGGAAATGATAAGCACTCAAGATAACGGATAGAGCAAATGCCCTAACTTGATTACAGATTTTATGCATGTAACAAATACTCACATGTATACTATAAAAATTTTAAATATTTTGTATCAATCAATACAAATAAATAAATAAATGTGCTGAGTGAAAGAAGCCAGACTCATAACACCACAGATATGATTCCACTTGCATGACATTCTGGAAAAGGCAAAACTATAGGCATAGAGAACAGACCAGTGACTGACAAGGCTTAGTAGCAGGGAAACTGTAACTGCAAAGCGGCAGCATGGGAAATCTGGGGTGTGATAGAACCCTTCTGTGTCCTGATTCTAGTGGCAGTTACAGGAATGCATGCATGTGTTAAAACTCATAGACCAGAGGGCGGGGGGTGATGGGAGGAAAAGCATTAGGATGCATAGCTAAGGCATGCAGGGCTTAAAACCTAGATGACGGGTTGATGGTGCAGCAAACCACCGTGGCACATGTATTTCCATGCAACAAACCTACACGTTTTGCACTTGTATCCTGGAACTTCAAGTAAAATTTTTTTAAAAACTCATAGACATATAAACCGAAAAAGGTGGATTTTGTATGTAAATTTACAATTTTTTTAAAGACAAAATGATGTTTGAAAAAGAGTCATTGACTGTTCCTGCTCACCCTCTGGTGCTCCTGTCATTCATTGTGGATGAGCGTGTTCAAAGAGCCATGAAGAGCTGCTGATTCAAGGAGAGAACCAAGGAAAGACCCAGAACCTCCGGTACCCTGAAGCAAAGCTGCTTCACCCACGCTGGGGAACCAGCCATGAGCAAGAAAAATACACATTTGCTATTGAATCCATTGGATTTTGAGATGGCTAATTATGGGGCAAAAAACTAATAAAGTTATGCAAACTGACTTGACCATAGAATCATCTTCTGAAACACACCTGTTAGCATCTCTTGGAGTGCAACTTTCCTTGGGACCTGCTGTTCCGGGCAGGCTATTGTCCCAGAGAAGTGGGAGCTGACTCCAGGCCAGAATCGGATCTCCTTGCGTGCAGTCCAGGAAGCTGTTCTCCCTGAGCCCAGTGCATGGAGGCTGCTTCCAACTCCCAAGCCAAGTCCTGGGCCCTGGTGGCGTTGGTGATACTGACCAGAGGCGGGCGGTTAGGGGCTTTGTTCTCCAGGAATTCAGGGATCAGAACTGGGAGGAAGGGGAGGGGAGAAAGGCTGGCTCCTCCGGCCCTGCTTCGGCCACCTTTTTGCTGTGTGACCTTGGACAGTGACAACCGCTCTGAGCCTCAGTCTCACCAGCTCTGAAACAGGAACAATTGTGTATGGCGAGGACAGAGTGAGACAAGGCAAGTGGGTGTCAGGCTCCTCTGGCTGGGGGTCAGGAAAGCTTCATGGAGTAAGTCTGAGCCAGGTCCTGAAGCACACTGGCCAGGGAATAAAAACTTTTTGGTGCCCTGGGCAGAGGGGCCCAGCAGGCAGAAAAAGTGTTTTTTTCTTGAACTTTGCAGGGAGGGGCTAGGAAGAGCCAGGGAATCAATGAAGATACCAGCATGGCCCAGAGTGTGGGTCCAGCACTTGTCATGTGTAGATCATGATCACACTTGTCATATGTAGACCAACTGCTGCTCACAGCAGCCCCATGAGGCAAGGGTTACAGGTAGGGAAACTGAGGCTAGGCTCAGAGAAAGGAAGTCCAGGTTTGAAATTTGAGCTTGGGTCTCATTGCCTCTAAGTCATGGCCCTTTGATAAGATGTCTAAGAATCTTTCCATTCTTACAGAAATTGCAAACTGGCAGTCTCGAACAGAATACTGCTCCCAAGACGAAATTTGTTTGACACCCAACTTGTAATAAAAACCTAGAAATTTCAGCCGGGGGCAGTGGCTCACACCTACAATCTCAGCACTTTGGGAGGCTGAGCGGGTGGATCACAAGGTCAAGAGATTGAGACCATCCTGGCCAACATGGTGAAACTCTGTCTCTACTGAAAATACAAAACATTAGCCAGGCATGGTGGCGCATGCCTGTAATCCCAGCTACTCAAGAGGCTGAGGCAGGAGGATTACTTGAACCCAGGAGGCAGAGGTTGCAGTGAGCTGAGATCACATCACTGCACTCCAGCCTGGGCAACAGAGCAAGACTTTGTCTCAAAACAAACAAACAAAAAAAAACTTAGAAATTTCAAAAAATCAAGTCTCCAATTTATCTTAAAAAATCAGGAAATCAAGGCCCTGCACACTAACAGTCCTACATGGCTACAATTACCGAGAGCCAAGCTCATCTTCAAGAGCATCTGGGGCTTCGGAGCCAGATGCCTGGGTGACCTTGGGCAAGTGACAACTCTGGGGCTGCAGGGGCATCATCTGCATGATGGGTATATCGCCAGCTCCTACTGCACAGGGGTGTCCTGAGCAATAAATGGGTTAAACACAGGTGAAGTCCTTAGAGTGAGCCGGCTCACAGCAAGGGCAGCCCTGCACTCCCTTTTTCCCTCCTCTGATGGGACCTGCCCTCTCTCACTGGCCACGGTTCCCTCCTCGGCCCATTATTCCCACTGCCTTCACCCCTCACTCATTTATGTGGCCTGCCCACACCCCCCCACCCCCAACCAGCCACTAGTCTGTGACCCCTGCACCTCCAGGGCTACTTCCCAGCCCAATAGGAGAAAGATTTTGGCAAGGCTCAGCTATGAGTCAGAACTATCCAGGCCAGAATGTCCTTGACGTGAGCTTCAACCTAGATTCTACCTTCAATCTGTGTGTCAGAAACTGCCCGCCTGCATCTGGGGTGTTCTCACCAGCCCATCCGCACCTATTCACAGGTGACAGGGAGACCCCCAGCGTCCTGGCACCAAGAGAAGGGTCTCAAAGGAGCAGAGGCCCTGGGAACACCCACCTGTACCTAGGATGATATCACCATGACCGTGAGGACAGGCACAGCATCTCCCACCTCCTGGCACCCAGGGTATCTCAAAGCTCCCTGCTGCTCCCCCTGTGCTGTGTCCAGGTCCCCTCTGAGCTCTCACCAGGAGCTCCAGGCCAGGGGAGGAAGAGGAGCCCCTGCTTCACTATGCAGAAAAACACCTGTCTGTCACCACCAACAGGATGGTGTGAACCATCCGCTTGCTCCCACAGACTGTCACTGGAGCCAAGCGAGGGGCCTGAGTGAACTTGGAGAGAGAGAGAAAGATTGATTTTCAGATTATGTCCCAATCCATAGTTGTCAAGGAAGAAAAAAGGCCTAAACAATCGTGAAATTAAGTCAAATGAGTTTCTGGATGCCGAGCAGTTTCTCCCCCGCCCACGGACGCCTTCCGCCTGTCCCTAGGGAAGGGATGATGAATGAGCTCCCTGTGCGTTCGTTCACTGGCTGGTCACTCTGATCATCTGCATCTCTGCAGTCAGCAGAGATTCACTCTGCTTCTACTGCGTGCCCAGTTCTGTGCTTGGTGCTAAGAGTCTAAGAATGAAGAGGACAAACACCAGCCCTTCCTCTGGGATCCACCAACCGGCAGGAATGAGCAGTTACCACTCAGGATGAAGTGCTATGCTCGGGGAAGCACAGGGCCCTTAGTCCAAAAGAACCAGGGAAGACAGGAGGACTTCCTGGAGGAGGCTGAGCTCAGCACTTTGAAAACCAGTGAGCCTGGTCAAATCTGGGCCGGCTAATAAAGGGCTCTGAGAATTAAGTTGTCAGGACTTTGGACTTCGTTCTGAGGGCAATGAAGAATCACGGGACAGTTTTAGTCAATAGAATGACATGATTAGATTTGTGTCGAATCTTCACTCTGGTTGCTGTGGAGAGAATGGTTTGGTGGAGAGCAACACAGGACGTGGGGAGGACAGACAGGCGCATCTGCATCCTTCAGGTGAGAGGGGACGGCAGCCTGAATTCAGGTATGTAAAATTCCCAGCACAAAGATGCACGCGTCGCCCAGCTGCAATCAGCACATGGCTGTAAACAGCCACTGCACGTGAAAAGCACTCCCTCTGCTCCTTCCTGTCTTCCCTCAAAAGCCCCCTAGCTACGGTCCCTCTTGGCCACCCCTCTTTAAGCTGCAGCTGCTCCCCCAGCTCTTCCAGTCCCCCTTATCTTGCTCTTACCCTCTCCAAACACATAGCATAATTGACTTATTTACTGTGTGTTGCCTACGTAAACACCCACAGAGGAATATCAACTCCAGGGCAGTGAGGACTTTGTTGTGATTATTTGTCCTTTGGTGCATCCCTAGCACCTAAAAGGGTGCCTGGCACATAGTAGGTGTTCAATAAATATTTACTGAATGAATGACCATTGCCTGGTGGTCACCATCATCACCATCACCCACCAGAACAGTGAGGTCCGCTTTGGACCCCTACCTGAGCTCAGGAGTGGGTGTCACCATCCTCATTGCCACTGGGGGTCAGTGGTAGAAGGCTTTTGCAGCTCCTGGTGGGAGGGGACAGCCAAGTAGGCGGTTTTAGGACCAGGGACACAATTGGGTGGAGGAGAATGAGTGTCACAGGAAGGCACCCGGGGAGGGGGAGGGGAGTGTGTGGCCAGCTGAGAACAGGTGCATAGCTGATGGCGCTGGTGGGTTCAGGGAGGTACCAGGTCTAGGTAAGGCCCAGAGTAAGAAGGACTGGCGAGCAGGGCCTGGGGTTGGGCCAGGCAGTGGATGGGTCCAGGTTAGCCAGCAGCAAACACCCTGCTCCCCTGGGAGGGCTTCAGTCCACCCTGTTTCAGGATATGGGGTGAAGGGCTGGCCTCAACCTGCCCAGGAGACTGAGGCTCCAGCCTCCTCCCCTTCCTGACATCACCCACACCTGGCACTGGTCTGGGCATGAAAGTGGGCCAAGGGCAGTGAGTACATCATCCTCTTCAGGCTTCCAGACTGTCCAGGCCAGCCAGGCCTTCGGGAAAGCTTTGTGTACCCACCACAGTACCTGTAAGGAAACTGAGGCCCAGAAAGGGCAAGGGACACCCCAGGCCACACAGCAGGTTGCTTTTCTCCCTCCCCTTTTCCTGCCTCTGAAGAGTGCATGAGCCTGGATGGGAGGTCAGGAGGCCTAGACTCTCATCCTGCCCTGTGTCCATAGCTCTATGCCATTGGGCAAGTCATGATGCCAGCCTCAATTTCCCCATCTGTAAATGGGAGGTCTCATCTTGCTTCTGTGGACCTGTACAAAGCCACATCCTCCAACTTCTGCTTGCACTGTTTTGAACTGAACAGAACATACCTCCTATTTCTCCTTTGCTGCAGGGGAGGGGATCTCAGATTTACTGAGCGACCCCGACACACCAGGCTCTTTAACCTACATTCCCTTAATTCTTATGACAGTCTCAGGAAGATTCCCCATTTTACAGACAGAGAAACTGAGGCTTAGCAATCTGAAGGAAGCTACCCAGCATCACAAACCTAGCGGATGGCAGAATGGAGATTTAAACCCAGCTCCACACAAGATCAGACCTACTGTTCTTTCTGCACCGACATCTTCAGTGACTTCCAACCCTAACTCCATCCCTGCTCTGGGAATGAACGACCCCAAAACTGCAGGAGTCTAACCCCCTCTGTCAAGCTCACCCTGGCAGGCTGACTCAGCCCCTGGCTGTGCTGATCACCCCTTCCCTCTGACTGGGTCCCCAAAGCGTACAGTGTCTTTGCAAGCAGAGCTCGGGACTCTGCAATCTGGGATCTGTTTGCTTTGAACTCCCCTCATCCCCTTTGAACAGTGCTGCCCAGGGACCTTCTATTTTGAAAATGCTAGGGCAGGAGGACTCCTCAGCAGCCTGGGAAGCGGCTCTGGAGCTCCCGCTTCTGCCCAGGGCTGGGCTGTCAGGGGTCCTGCCAGCCCCAGATGCTTCACTCTGCTCTCCTGCCCAGGGGATCCCCTCACATGGTGGTCCTGATTTTCAGACGGAGGGGAAGGAGCCCTGGTTTGGGAGTGTGAATCCTGCCTCCAGCACACAATGCAGGGGGTGGCCTTGGGCACATCAGGTTACTTCCCTGGTCTCCCCTGTTCATCTGTAACATGGGGATTACCTGGAAGGGTTGGTAAGAGAATCCAAGCAAAGATGGCGGGGAATGTTTCTGGTTCTTTATTTATTCAAATTCATTGAGCATCTATTCTGATCCAGACACGCATGGTTCCAGGCCCTGAGGACATGACTCTGAGCAAAGTGAGCCTCATGGATCTCAGAGTAGCCGGGGAGACAGATGATGTCTAAGCCATGCAGTGCCAAAGGCTGTGACAAAGGAATGCGTTTGCTATGAAAGCACATGAAAAAGTGTTAACGAGAGAGTGACACCGAGGTGTGGCATTATAGACAAGGTCGCCAGGGCTTCCCTGAGGAGGTGACAGCTGAGCCAAGACCTGGTAGGTGCCCAGATGATGTGAGTTCCCTCCTCTCCTCACTGCCATTTGTCCTGCAAATGACCCAGTGCATCCCAGCCAGGGCTCAAGGGAGGACACAGTCCCTGTCACCCAGCAGGCCCGGGTCAAATCCTGGCTCCCTTCCTGCTTGCTGTGCTTTCTTGGAGGAGTCACCGCCTCTCTTTGCACCTCAGTTTCCTCCTCTGTAAATGGAGGCCATGGTCCTCACCTCAGAGATTCCTGGGGGAATTTATGAGAGCCTCTCCCCAGCACAACAACAGTAGTGAGCAGGGAAGACCTGGAATGCAGTAGCCCTCCCAGGGAGTGCGTCTGCAGGGAAATTTGCCCAAGGAGCACCCAGCTGGCTGCTCAGAACCTCCTATGCTTGTTTCGCTCTTGCCAGGGAACACATCTGTAGAGAACCCAGCTCTGCCACTCACAGGTTCGGATGGGTGACTCTCTGTCCTTGATGCTCAGTCTCCCCTCTGAGGAATGGGGCCCAGAGTACCACGCTGGTCCCCACAGATGCCCGGGCTGCCCACAGCTCACTCCACAGTGGCACCTTCTCTACAGGCCTAAGGCACAGCCAGTCCCCCTGGGAGGTGCTGAGGCTGGAGCCTCCACGGTAAGAGCTGCCATGCCAGGTATTGGCCACAAGTAAACCTAGGTGAGGGCTGGAGGGCAGCAGCTGGTAAAGAGACCTGAGGAAGTAAGTTTTGATGAAGAGGAGAGTCTAGAGGACAGAATTTCCCCTAAAGTAGCCACAAGCAGCAGCTCCACAGGCCCAGTGAGGGCAGCAGCCTTTGGGGCTGAGCTGGGAAGCAAGTCCCCACTGCCTGACCTCTCCAAAGCTGCCTGTGGCACAGAGCCCACCCACTGGGCACCAGAGCTCTCTCACTCCTGGCCTTTTCCCAAAGTGGAAACCTTCCACTGTTACCGTTCTCATTACACCGGTCACACCTGCTTGACATAAAACCAAACTCTCAATGCTGTCAGAGGGGTCCTGGAGAAAGGGAAGAATGCTCAGAACCTGCCTCCCCAGCTTGTGCACCCAGAAATGGAGCAGCACAAGGATGACTGCCTGGGTTCGAATCCTGGCACCACCAGTTACCGTCAAGCATACTTTAGCCTACAGTTTGCTTATCTGCAAAAAGATATGATAACAATAGTACCTATGGATTAAATGAATTAACATGCTTAGAACACTCTAGAAATCTCAATTATAAGTAGCAAAAATAATTTTGCCCCTACAGAACAAAGAAAAGAAAGTAAAATTCTCTCACTTCCATCTGGAGATGGCTACTGTTACACCCACGTTTGGGGGCACAGCCCATCTGCCTTTTTCTGTGGATATCAATACACCTATTATCTCCTTTTTTAACCAAAAACAAAAGGACCATGCTATACATATAGTTTTGAAACCTGTCTTTTCCGCCTTACAATATATAGATTTACATATCTCTTTGTTTCTTCTGCAATTCTGTGTGAAGTAGAAAAGCTCCTTTTTAAAGTTTCCTTTCTTGTTAAAGAATAAGTGTGCTAATAACTCTTGGTTAAGCCCTATCCTATATAGCTGTTAGATATGCCATGCTTTTAGGCACATAGTACACTCTATGTCCTTGTATTTTAATTATTTGTGCTGGACGTGCTCACAGGCATGTGCAGCTCTCCACTGCTTTTACCTGTTTAGAAAAGTTTTAGAAAAGCCAATCAGGTTTTGTGAGGTCTGGCTCCAGCCAACGGAGATCAGACACAGCAGTAAGGACGAGCCCAAATGCGTAAGGGGTACATGTATGTGTTTTCCTTTGTTCATTGTACTCTTGTGGCATGATAGCTAGCAAGGGTACCCTTCCTGCATCCAGAAAGTGAAAATTGTGTTGCTGAAAGATCCTTTGTCTCGGTGCTAATTTTTTTTTGTGGCACCGAGCATCTATTTCCAACATCTATTTCCAACAGATTCTAATGGAAGACCTGCTGTGTGCTGGGCCCTCCATTAAGTGAGGTCAGAACAGAGAGTGGGGCAGGTGTCAGCTCTGCCCTCAGGTGTTCATGGTCCGGTCTGTTCTTTGTTGTCTAAACTGTTAAGCATTTATAAAGCACACCAGGAGAAAATCCATGTGTGACCACCTTAATTTGTGCCCTTCTTAATTTGTTCCCATGGGGGAAACCCACCAAGAGGGACTGAGTTTTGGCCACCAAGTGCACGCACATTTTTAAGGTTCTTAATGCATGAGGTCAAGTCACCCTCCAAAGGCTGTGCCGATTTCTCCTCCCAACCACTAGGTTGGGTTTTTAAGGACAAGTCCAGCTTCCAGCTCACAGGAGGAAGCCACAGAGAGCTGGACCCAGAGGACCCAGCAGGCTGAGTTGATCACAGTAGCACTAGCACTGCTTCCCAGGGTTCTTAAGTCATAATCTTTCCCTATTCCCTCTTGATTTGTAATCAAATAAAAAAAAAACCCCCACAGTGCTGGACTTGTAAAGATTTTTATGTTTTTCACCTGCCATCTGCTTTGCAGTAACTCTGTTAAGACTAACAGGATGCTGTTTAAGCAGCAGGTGTGTGGTCTGTAGGGCTCACTGCAGCCAGACAGATGAGTTCAGATCCCGGCTCTGCTACTCCCTGGCTGTGTGGCCCTGGGGAAGCTATTTAACCCCTGGGCCTGAGTTTCCTCCCCTGTAGAATAGGGATGAGGCTAATACACTGTGTAAAGCATCTGAGACAGGGCCTGGTATACAGTGCATGTGACATGTGCCCACTGTCATTGATGGCGATGCGGCACTCAGTAGACACGGGCTTCCCAGCCTCCCACCTGCGGCCAGTGCCTAGGATGCAAACCCTAATTCCTGCCCACATTGAATAATGTGGGGCAAACACTTATGGCAAAAGGAGAAGGGAAAGGGACTTAAAGTTGTATGTGCAGGATGACCCCGGTTTCAAATCGTACTCACACGGGTATGTGCACACTCAGGCACACACACTGGCAGCGGTGGTCGCCCCTGCATTTCTCGGGAGCTTAATTAACTGTGCCTGGATAAATGTCTCCTTGCTGCTGCCCATGTGCGTGGAGTTGCCTGGGCAAGAAGTCGCTTGATCACAAGTCAGTGCACCTGCCCCTGTGACTCACGTGGTAGGTGGGAGGGTGAAGCATCCATCTTTCCATCTGTTCTCTCTGTCCATTGCATCTGATATGGATGGCAGATCGAGACCAGCCTGGCAGACTTCTCCAGTCCCTAGTTTCAGTTGCACTGCTTGGTGGCTGTATATTCTTTGTGGTGCCCCGCACCCTATAGCAGTGAATTCTGAGGAGGCCTCACTGCTTTCAAGTCAGATCATCCAAATGAAGCCTCCATATTTAGTGAAGAACTATTGAGCCATTTTCACCTGCTGGGATAACAGACAAATGGGAACTTGATGATAGTCATAACATAGAAGAAAACTTAAAATGCATTCACAGTGGCCATAATATAAACAATGGTGGTCTCTAAGGAGTGGGATTTTGGGCAACTGATACTTTCCTCTTTATGCATTACCTTCAGAATCATCTCAAAGTAAACAGCATGAGTTAAAAGCCTGCTCTGAGGTTGTTTTCCTCCACTGAAGTGACGTGCTCTTCCCCTGACTGACCCCCCCCAGCACCACCCCACCCCAAGCCAGGTAACTGCAAACAAGTGTAGTGCACCATCCTCACTGTGGGGATGTCAGGACTGGTCAGTATTGAGATTGTTGCCCAGGTCAGGAATTTTCCAGAAAGGCAAATGTTGCCTGCATCTTCACAGCCTCTCTGTCAGCCCCTTTTCAGGTAAACTCCACTGTTTCTGTCCAGAGAACTCTGGGTAGGGTCCAAGAGTGGCTGCAACCACAGACCATGATGACTGCGATCGGTCACCCTCCGGTGACCACCCTGGGCCTGGCTCTGCACCGGGCCCTTGGCAGACACCTCATTGCATCATACCAGCCCTGCATGGTGGGCATTGCCAGTCCCATCTGACAGATGAAGAAGTCAAATATCAGACATGTGAAGTTGCAGGGCTGAGGTTACGCAGCTGGGACATGGTAGCGTCAGGACGCCCACCAGCGGCCCCTAAGGCCTGAGTTAAGGCTCAGAACACCCCAATAACCTTCACCATTCTCCCCCTACCAGCCTTCTTAAATAAAATCATTGCCTAAGGTAAAACACAGCTTCAAGACAAGAGCTCTGGCTTCCCCAAGGTATCCCCCAGGTTCTCCTGTGTTGGAATCCTGGAGCAGCCCAGGGTTAGATTTCAGCTGGTCCTGATTTCAGCGAGTCCTACTTCAAAGCCTGGCCCCTCCGTCCTCTCCAGGTGACCACTCAGACTCCGCCTTCAGAGGCGGAGAGCCCAGAATCTGGCCGACCAAGTCTCCTCCCAGCTTATGTAAGGGAGGGGCACAGAGAAGGTAAGGACACTGTGCCCCTGGCTATGCCAATGACTCCAGGGGCCAAAGGAGGCAGGGCTGGGATGGGGACATCTCTGAGGACAGCGGGTCAGTCAGTAAGCCTAGACTGCCTTTCCAGCCAAGGCCTCTCTGAGCTGTTTCCTCTTTGTCCTTCCAAAGACCACCTTGGGGAAACTGAGGCACTTTGAGATGACCCTCAGTCATCTCTCTTGTAACAAACCCAGAGAGCAGAGCTGGGGTCCCGGCACTTACAGTGAACTCTGTTCCTCCTTCCTCCCTGGTCCAGCAAGCAGAAAATGTGGGAGGAGAAACGTCACCGGGCTTGCTGGGCCTCGGGGTCTAGGCCCAGGGTCAGGCTTGGGAGGGGTGAAGCAGAGGGAAGGGACAGAGTTTATGCCTTTAGGTTATTGTGGGACACACATGGAAAATGAGGCTAACTGCAGCTCATCAGACGCTACACAACCTTAATAACATCTAAGGCCGCTGATTCTGTTCAGCTGTGGTTTCTATCCCAGCAGCACCTGGGCAGGTATTTCAGCTCCTCATTGAGTTGGGAAAAGGGAGATAGAAAGATCCCGTTCTGATTCAATCCTAGCATCAGCAAAAACTCTGGAATGAGAGTTACCTGTGGACGTTGGACATCCCTGGAGATTTTGGAAACTAGAACAGATAAAATGCATAATAAATTCTATTTTATGGCGGGACAGGGATTTGTGTTACCTTGTGTTCTCAGGTCTGCTGCCTTATTAAATCTCACCATAACCAATGTAGCATAGGGAATATTATATCCATCTTCCAGATGAGGAAACTGAGGCTAAGAGGGCACATGACATGGTCAGTGACATCAGCTACAGCAGCACTGGCCTCCAGCCTCCAGTCAGAGTGACTCTAGTTCCCACTCTGCTACCCAAAGACATCTGACAATAATGCCTACACAAAATGTGGCTTTGTAATGACAAGCTTTGCAACAGCCCTACAATGTAGAGCTCCTAGGCCCACTCTTCAGATGAGGAGATGTGGCACAGAGAAGTAAAGTAACTGCATAGAGACACATAGCTAGTAACAGAGCTGGAACTCAAACTCTCCATTCAACCATCATCACCTCCTGCAAGGTGGGTGGAGTGGGGACCAAGATCCACACCACACAGATGGGAAAACTGAGACAAGGCAATGCAGGTGACCCCTCTAAGTAAGTTCTGCAGCTTGTTGGCAGCAGGCCTTATTCTAGAGCCCAGAGCTCCCACTTTGTAGCTGGAAATGCATGAGATGAAAACATAATCTATTTCATTGCACTCTTAGTCCTTGGTTCTGTCTTTCGTTTGCTGGAAAATCACCTGCAGTGGGGTGAGGGGGATCAAAATGCAGGCTCCCAGCCTCCACCCAGAGATTCTGACTTAGTACGGCGTGGGAGAGGAATGTGTTTTTTATTTTCTGTTTTTTGTTTTTTGAGATGGAATTTCGCTCTTGTTGCCCAGGCTGGAGAGCAATGGTGTGATCTCAGCTCACCTCAGCCTCCGTCTCCTGGGTTCAAGTGATTCTTCTGCCTCAGCCTCCTGAGTAGCTGTGATTACAGGCATGAGCTATAATGCCTGGCTAATTTTGTATTTTTAGTAGAGATGGGGTTTTCTCCATGTTGGTCAGGCTGGTCTTGAACTCCTGACCTCAGGTGATCTGCCCACCTCGGCCTCCCAAAGTGCTGGAATTACAGGCACGAACCACCATGTCTGGCCAGAATCTGTATTTTTCACAGAAAATACCCTCCTCAAACTAGGTGATTCTGGCAGGTTACGTACATGCAGACCATTCTTGAAGAAACTGACTTAGGATGGCCAAGGCCCCAAACTAAGTACCCGATGGGCATTCTATAGCCCAATATTTGAGATCAAAGATTCTAGATCCATCTGGTCTGGGTTCCAGGACCAGTTAAACTCACACCTTTGGATCCATGGGGAATTACCAAACAGCTCTGTGCCCAGTGTCCCCATCTAAAACTGAGAATAATAATAGTGCCTCCTTCATAATGTCCCTTGAGGAATATTGAGTTAATTAAACAGAGTACCTAGAAAAAAGCCTGCTTAAAGTATGGCTCTACAAGGACAATCCTTGCAAGAGCCTTATAATGTGGCGCTCTTAGCCCCTACTCTACAGATGGAAAAACATGGCACAGAGAGGTAAAGTAGCTTGTATAAGAACACACAGCTAGTGACAGAGTTGGAACTCAAACTCTCTGCGCCAGCCATCTGAAACTCAGTGCTCCTAACACTAGGGTGCCCTGCCCGAACAGCACTAGCTCCCTGGCCCTGCCCTTTGCACCTGCACCCGCAGGGTGGTGCCACACAGCAGGGAGTCAGGAGAGACCACCTCAGGCACTGGGCATAGATTCGCTACAAAATCCTAGAAGTCTGCAGTGTGATTCTCCAACTGGTGCTGGCCAGAGGCTCTAAACAGCATCCTTTTTGGCCACAGATGCTCTGAGTGTCATTGGAACTGTTATAAGGCCAAAGGGGTGAAACAGTTTGCGCTGCTGCCTGGAACTGCTTCAGAGACTTCTCTTCCTATGGTTTCCACTCAAAATTGGTGATTGATCCTGCTGTTGGATCAAAGTCGCACATTCGAATGTGGTATATGTTACCTCCAAGATCCAAAAGGCCTAGGAAGCATTCTGCCTCTTTTTTCGTGATAGGTAATGTAAGGTGCAGAGGCTTATCTTTCTGCCAGAGGAGACATCTCAACATACTTCGTACCATTAAAGCTCCAGAAACTTCACTGGGGTAGCATACTGGATTTTGGTGGGACTTACTTCCTATCTTTAGTTAGCTATTTCCTTCTCATGGGATCAAATCAGCATAATGCCATCAACGTAGCAGACAAGTGTGATGTTTTGTGGAATGTCAAAATCGCCAAGATCTCAGCAGACTATGCAATGAGAGATAGCAGGAGAGCTGACATCTCCTCTTAGTGGGGAACTCCCCCCTTAGCCCCTAGGCAAGATTCTGACAGTGCACTATTGGTCTTGCCAAATTAAAAGAAAAACACTTCTAGTGGTTCTTACAAAATTGGTATAGAGAAAAGGCATTAACCAGGTCAGTAGTCGCATTCCAACTGCCAGAAGCCATACAGGTTTGCTTCAGTAAAATGAATATATCTGGAAAAGTAGCTGCAATTGGAGTAACCACTTGATTAAGTTTACAGCCTTCCACAATCATTCTCCAAGACCCATCTAACTTCTGAGCAAGTCAATTGTATTAATAATGCCTCTGTTTAGAAGCATCCCTGCATCTTTCCAGTTTATGGTGGCATTAATCTTCACAATCCCTCTTCCCCCAAGGGAAGCATTATCATTTCAGGTTTACTATCTTTCTAGGGAGGGAAAGGTCCAAGGTCTCCTACATAGTCCTTCCTACCATAATATCATCACCCCATGGGTCAGAGAGCCTAAGTGTGAATTCTACCACCTGCTCTGGCTGTCTATTCCAATTGGACTTTCAGAAACAAAGGAAATAACTGACTGGACCCTTTGTGAGATGAATTTGAAATAAGACTCTGTCTATCCCCTGGCCATTGTAATCCATAGTTTGATTCATGGACCACAGTGGCATGTTGGGTCCTCAGGATTTAGCATCAACTCATAGCCAGAATCCAATGATCCCTAAAATATATGGGTATTTCCTTTTCTCCAGTGGTCAGTGAATTTGTGCCCCAGTGAGGACTCTGTGGGGACTCCAACTCCACATTTCCCCTCCACACTGCCTACAGCAAGCTTTCGCCTGGACATCCAGACTTTTCTATACCTCCTCTGGCATTCAGGCAGAGGCTCCCAAGCCTCAACTCTTGCACTCTACACACATGCAGACTTAATACCACGTGGAAGCCACCAAGGCTATGGCTTACACCCTCTGAAGCAGCAACCCAAGCTGTACCTGGGCTCCCTTGAGCCACAGCTGGAGCTGGAGTGACTGGGATGCAGGGAGTGATATCCTGAGGCTGTGCAGGGTGGCAGGGGCCCTGGGCCTAGCCCATTAAACCATTCTATCTTCCTAGGCCTCTGGGACTGTGATAGGAGGGGCTGTCTCAAAGGTCTCTCAAATGCCTTTGAAGCCCTTTCCCCACTGTCTTGGCTATTAGCAATTGGCTCCTCTTTACCTAGGCAAATTTCTGTTGCATGCTTGAATTCTTCCCCTGAAAATGGATTTTTCTTTTCTACCACATGGACAGCCTGCAAATTTTCCAAACTTTTACACTCTACTTCCCTTTTAAATATAAGTTCCAGTTTCAGGTCATTACTTTGATCAAACATATGAGTATAGGTTGTCAGAAGCAGCCAGGCCACATCTTGAATATTTTATGGCTTGGAAATTTCTTCCACCAGATACCCTAAATCATCACTCTCAAGTTCAAATTTCCACAGATCCCTAGAGCAGGGGCACAATACAGCCAAGCTTTTTGCTAAAGCAAAGCAAAAGTGACCTTTACTCCATTCCCAATAGGTTCCTCATCTCCATCTGAGACCTCTTAAGCCTGGACCTTGTTGTCCATATCACTATCAGCATTTTGGTCACAACAATTTAACAAGTCTCTGGGAAGTTCCAAATTTTCCCTCATCTTTCTATCTTCTTCTGAGCCCTGTAAATTCTTCCAACCTCTGCCTGTTACCCAGTTCCAAAGCCGCTTCCACATTTTCAGGTATCCTCATATCAATAGCCCACTCCTGGTACCAATTTTCTGTCCATTCTCACAGAAAATTGTATAAAGAAATACTTGAGACTGGGTAATTTATAAGGAAAAGAAGTTTGGTTGGCTCATGATTCTTCAGGCTGTACAGGAAATATGGAGCATCAGCTTCTGGGGAGGCTTCAGGAAACTTACATGGTGGAAGGCAAAGGGGAAGCTGGTACATCTTACATGGCTGGAGCAGGAGGAAGAGAGATGGGGGAGGTGATACACACTTTTAAACAACCTGATCTCATGATAACTCACACACTCACTATCACAAGAACAACACCTACAGAATGGTGCTAACCCATTCATGAAAACTTTGACCCCATGATCCAACCACCTCCCACCTCCCACCAGGCCCCACCTCCAACACAGGGGATTACAATTCAACATGAGATTTTGTGAGGACACAGATCCAAACTATATCAGAGAGTCTCTCCAAGCCAGGGGTTGTCAAACTATGGTCTGAGGGCCAAATCTAATCCATGGTTTATTTTTGCATGACCCATGAGCTAGGAATAGTTATCATTTTAAAGTTTACTTAAAAAAATTATAAATACCATCTTTGCTAGTCTATATTCCAGCACTAGTCTTAGTACCAATTCTGTGTCAGCTGGGATCTAGTCAGAAGGTAGAATCACACATAATTTTATCAGGAAAAGTTTAATATAAATAATTATTGCCTAGAGCTGGGTGCAGTGGCTCAAGCCTGTAATCCCAGCTACTCAGGAGGCTAAGGTGGGAGAATTACCAAGCCCAGGAGCTCAAAGCTGTGGTGAGCCATGATCGCACCACTGCGCTCCAGCCTGGGCAACAGAATGAGACCCCCTCTCAAAAAAAAAAAAAAGAGAGAGAAGAATAATTGCCTAATGATGGGATTAATTTACTAAGGAGTAAAGAGAATGCTAGACAGACATAGCCAATATGTGGAGTTGAGGCAGAGTACTCAAGGAATAAACAAAGTTGAAAGAGCTCCCACTCCCCTGCTGTGATTCAGACCTCACTGGAGAAGGAATGGCTGTAGTCACTGAATGGTAAAGAAGTTTCTGAGAGTCCACAAGCTGAGGTTGGCAAGGAGGAAACCCATTGTGGTGCCAGTCTTGCCAGCAATCTGCTCTCCAAGTGTCACCATACCTCATGGGGAAACGCACCTCCTCTGCAAGATGGAAATAACAATAGTACTCACAGGGTTGTTATGAAGGCCATATGATTCTATGTACATATGTTCATATGTTATGAAGGCCATATGATTCTATGTACAGGAAAGACTAAGAACACATGGTACTTTTCTAAGCGTATTAAAGTGTAATTAAGCCCTCGATGAATGTTAGCTATGCTATCACTATTATTATTATTACTAGAATCATCATCCTCATCATCAGCATTATCATTATCATTATTACTGCCATCTCCATGGGAAGAAAAGGGAACTTTCAAGAAGTGGTCTGCCTAAGGCCTCTCCTGGGACCGGCAGGCTGGAGCCCAATCCCCAGCTTATCTGGTGCCAAAGACCATGCTCTTTCCACTCTTACCAAGCGAGAAGCCCCTACTTCCTACTCCAGCCTCTGCATTCAATAAATAGGGAAGCTGAGGTTCTGAGAGTAGAAGGGACGCATCTGGGGCCATGCAGTGGGAGCATGGGGTCCAGGCCTCCCCCTCAGCCTTCTCCAGGAGGAAGCCTGAAGGCCACAGTACTCCTGGTCACCTGTGCGAATGTGAACCCCCTTGACTAATGTCACCAGCGGCTCCTGTCCTTTACTTTCTACCTCCCCCTCCCCACCTCATCTCTTGTTGATTTAACCTGCAGTTTTACGATCCATCATCTCATAGTAAATCCGTTTTAATCTCCCATTGGGTCACCCAAGCTGTCTTTTTATTAGGAAATAAATAATGCAGCACTTTATGCCACACTGAGGGTTAGCTCTGGGAGCCTGGCAGTAGGAGGAGCCTCGAAGCCCCAGAGACAGAGAGAGGAACAAGAATAATTACAAGACGACAGGTGTGAGGGCATGGTTTGTGCAAGATGCGGAAGCTGTAATAAAATTGGCTTTGTCTCCAAAGCTCTAGGTGAGATTTTAAATGAAAGGGATCAGCACAGGGATGCTGGCTGCGCTTGGAGATAAGAGCTCTTGACCTAAGACTCTGCCTGTTGCTTACATGCCCAGCCGCCTGAGCCAGCCTGGCCCTCTCTCGGCCTCAGCGTCCTCACTGTCTGGGAGGAGTGATTCATTCCCCTTGATAATGAGGTCCAGGTCACAAGCTCCACCCAGAGACCCCTGGGTTGATGACTCCTAAGGAGCTCCAGAGGTCAGCCCTGCCCCTCTCAGAGACCCCTAGGTTAAGGAGCCCTGGGGTCAGCACTGCCCCTCTCAGAGACCCCTAGGTTAAGGAGCCCTGGGGTCAGCCCTGCCCCTCTCAGCTTCATCTCTCTTGACTCTCTAAGGAAAAAGGGCACTGGACAGGGAGTCAGGAAACCTGGGGCCTCAGCTAGCCTGGGCAGTGATTTGCTGCATAACATTATGCAAGGATCTTCCGCTCTTGGGGCCTCATCTGTAAAATGAGGGACATGCTGTCGCCCAGGCTGGAGTGCAGTGGCACGCTCTCGGCTCACCACAACCTCTGCCTCCCAGGTTCAAGCGAGTCTCTTACCTCAGCCTCCCGAGTAGCTGGGATTATAGGCACAAGCTACCATTCCTGGCTAATTTTTGTATTTTTAGTAGAGATGAGGTTTCACCATATTGGTCAGGCTGGTCTCGAACTCCTGACCTCGTGATCCACCCATCTCAGCCTCCCACAGTGCTAGGATTATAGGCATTAGCCACTACACCCGGCCACTAATGTTCTTTTCAATGTTCCAGCTTCTGGGGCCTGCCTAGTTGACTCACTCAATGGGAGGAAGGTGTGGGGGCTGAAGGGAGCCCCTCTGGCCAGCTGCCCCTGCTGCTGCCCATCTATGCCCCTCCATCTCACTTCCTTATCCCTGGCAGGGGAGGGGCATCTGGCCCTGTCCTCATCCCTGCTCCCCAGTTGCCAATGGAAGCATCCAGGCATCTCAGTTGGATGCAGAGAACTGAGTCTCTGTCTCCAGATGGCGATGTCCTCTCCTGCTGCAAGCCCTAAACTTTGATGCATTAAGCATGAAAACTAGGAGCTCCAACTACTTCCCTAAGCTGTCATCCTGCAATCTGCACTTGGAAACGCGGTGCCAAATAAGAACAATAACAACAACGCTATGGTTCACTGAACACTGACCATCGAGGCACTGGGCACTGCCGTCAGGATCTCACTCGCACTCATCCATTTACTGCTCACAACAAGCTTACCAGAAAGCAATGATTATCCCAATTTTACAGAGGCAGAAACTGAGGCACAAAGAAAGTCAGAGGACGAATAATAGCCAAGCATGGACAGGATCAGACACTCCGGCTCTTGAATCCTGATCATGACCCATGAAACTGGCCTTATTAGCTCTGATTTCCTGGACTTTGTCCCACAAGGCCCCAGAGAGAAGCTCAAAGGGACGTTGGCTCTACAGGAGGGCAAGGACTGGCCCCCAAGAGCCCCTTCCCCGAGGTCCCCAGAGCCTCCCAGGGATGCTTTCCCTACAGAGAGTGAACCACAGACCCCAATCCTGCCCAGAAGGGAGAGGCAGGAGTTGGGCTCACCCCCAAGTGTTGGGGCAGGATTGCATCAGGTGGGGCTGGACCTAGAGCAGCCTGAAGACCCCTTGACCCCGAAAAGAAAGTCACGGAAATTGACTGCTCTTCTTGAAGGGAGCACCGGGGCTTTCTGGGTAAGAAAAGGTTCTGGAGTCTGGTCATCCTCCTGGAGGCTGGAGACAGCTCTGGCTGAGTCCAGGGAAATCATATATCAGCAACCCATCTCACCCCTCAGAGGCTCACTCACCCCAGTACTGGCTACTGCCACACTCAGGAAGTGACCACCAGCAGGGACTGGCTTCCTTCCTTGTACCCAGCTGGTCCCCTAGGGACCTTCCCAACTTACCTCACAGATTATCATTGTTTTAAAGACGAAAAAAAAACAGAGCTGAGTTTAGAGCTGTCACGGGATCGTGGGGGAGGAAGGGCTGGAGGTCAGCAGGTCTGGTGACTTAGTAAAGGAATGAACTTGTGGCCTCCAACAGTTCGCGTCCGCCTCGGCCTCGGTTTTCTCGGTGGTAAATGGGAACACTGACCTGACCTGACAGGCCTCAGAGAACTCAACGTGATCACGTTGATGGAGTTTTGACACTTAAAACTGTGCCATCACCTCTTTGCTTTTGATGGAATGTCTTTTTGTGACCTGAGAGGGAGGGAGATGCCAGCCAGTGAGAAGAACAAGAAAACACTTGAAGTAAAACATTCAGCCTGCCTTTGCTTTGAAAACCCAAGCTTCCCTCTCAGGTTGGGGCCCAGGCCAGCACCCGCCCGCTGCGTTCTGATCTGCCGCTGCTCCCCACGACAGGGACTCCTGCTCTGCCTCTGTGTCTGGGCCAGAGCAAAATAGACGCCTGGAGCCCAGCCAGCCCGTGGGTTGCTGCCCAGAGAATGGCCAGGCGCCCAGGCAGCAGGAAGGGGCTAAGGGAGGGGCCAGAAGCCAGTGGAGAAGGTGTGGAGTCAGAGGAGAAAGAAAGAGAGAAAGAACGGGGTGGGGTGTACAGAAAGCCAGCGAGAGAGAAACACAAGAGATTGGCCCGGCCTGTCCACCCTTCCGCCCTTCCTTGTCCTCTGCCACTTCCATGGGGCCTTGGGTGACCTCGGAGCCTTGGTTTTCTTGGCTAGGGAACAGGATAATGCCCAACTCACAGGGAAGGTGGGAGGCTAGAGATGAGGGGTGTCAGGGTCTGCTCAGTGCCCAGCCCTGAGAGGGCGATTTAGCCTTCCTGCCTCTGTTCACCTAAAAACTGTCCTGATCCTTGTCCACCAGGAGACCTGAGGCCTGCAGTAGGCTCCAAGCCAGCCTGCCTGGAATCCCTCCTGGGCCTTTTCCCTGGGGCCCTGGGCTATGGCTTGGCCCCTGTGACCCAGCGGCTCCTCTTCTGTACCTGAGGTGACCACAGCCCTGTCCCATGCTCAGGGAGTCCCCACACAGGGCTGCTCAGTACAGAGCTCCCACGGGTCCCCATACTCAGGGACAGGTGGGGTAGGGGCTCCCCAGCCATGAGGCTGTGCCCAGAGGGTCCCAAGGGAGCCCCCAGAGGAACCAGGGCCACCGGGTGCCTCTGCCGCCTCCAGGAAACCAGGACCGCTGTCAGGTGTTTACTGCTTGGTAAACATTTTGATGTTTCATTCATGAAACCTGCCTTTCCTGAGGCTTCCTGCAGTACAGAGACTGGAGTGAAGAATTTAATGAGAGCTGGGCCTGTGCTTCCTCAACAGGTCCAAGCATGTGGCTCCCAGGAGGTCACGTCTGCCCTCGGAGCAGGAGTCCCCATCCCCACCCCGTAGGTCACGGAGCGGGAGGGACGTACTGCACAGGGAAGTGAAGTGGAGTCACCTCAGTATATACAAACACACAGTCAATGGATGGGAATAACAACTCAGACTTAGTCTTGCTCTGTCTCTCAGACTGGAGTACAATGGTGCAAATCTCAGCTCACTGCAACCTCTGCCTCCCAGGTTCAAGCAATTCTCCTGTCTTAGCCTCCTGAGTAGCTGGGATTACAGGCGCACCCCACCATACCCAGCCAATTTTTAGTAGAGAAAGTCAGAGGACAATATGGGGTTTCACCATATTGGCCAGGCTGGTCTCGAACTCCTGACCTCAGATGATCCACCCGCCTTGGCCTCCCAAAGTGCTAGGATTACAGGTGTGAGCCACAGCACCCAGACTCAGTTCAGTCTTCTCAAAGCACATAGTAGGTGCACAAGAGAAAGGAAGGAAGGAAGGAAGGAAGGAGGGAAGGAGGGAAGGAGGGAGGGAGGGAGGGAGGGAAGGAGGGAGGGAGGGAGGGAGATTCCACTCACAGATATGTCTTGGTTTCCAGAATGACCCTGTGGATTGAGGGGGTAGCTGCTGTTATCTCTACTTTCTAGATGTGGAAGCAAAGGCTCAGAGAGATTAAGCAACCTTCCCAAGAACACACAGCATCAACACATACTCCTGACTCCTGGGGAGCACTGACTCTGCCTCTCCTTTGACAAACAGGGGAGCTCATACTCAGAGAAGGGAAGTGATGAACCTAAAGCCACATCCTAAAGGACTTACACTCAGGACTTCTATAACCCAGGACAGGCTCAGCTCCTGTACCCAAGCTGCCTCCTTCCTCTAGGTCATCCTGTACCCACTTCCTCCTTCTCTTCCCACCCCAAAGCCTGCAACAGCCCCTGTCCCCACCGCACCCTGTCCGCAGTCTTGAGAGACCAAATGTCTGGAGCTTGCCAGGCAAATGAAGATATGCTGTCCCTTCAGCCCTTTACAACCCCCAGTGAGATGCTCTCCTTCTGCGTCCTGTCCCCACCAAAGGCCAGGGAACAAGGACACTCACCAGATGTTCCACATTATCCCAGAAGTGGGCCACACAACCCTCTGACACCAGGACTCCCGATTGCCAAGTGCAGTACTGAAATACCTCTTAGCACACTGACATTAGACCTCACTGCCAGGCCTCTACTTACCTGCCTCCTGTGATGGGGAGCTCACTCCTCGCAAGTCACCCACCATATTGAGAGAGCCCTGTTAGAAAGCCTTCCCTTAGCCTTCAGCTGAAATCTACCCCGTGACATTCATTGTGTTCTAAATGCAATTCCTGGGGCTACACAGGATCACATTTTCCCTCCTCCTTTTGCCCTAAGGCAGCTCTTTAAATATTTGAAGGAATGATGCTTGTCAGTCAGTCATTGTCCATCTCATTGTTTACTTGAAGGTAATATCATCGTTTTTTTTCATTCCTCCATCCACCCATCCATCCATTCATTCATTCATTCATTCATGTGACTGAGTGCCAGGCCCTGGGCCCTTCTGGGGGTACAGCCATGAACAAGCCACAATCTCCACCTGCAAAATGCCCCCAGCAGAGTAGAGGAGACCATGAATAAACCCACAATCACACAAAATGTTTAAGTGCTATGATAGGGGTGCAAATAGCTGGGGGAGCCCAGAGAAGGCCCTGGGAGTAGGGAGGCATGAAGGGCAGAGACAGCAAGGAATGTCTTAGGGTCTGAAGTTGGAGAGAGACTCCTCCACATCCTGGGAACTGAAATCGGGAGGGAGCAGGCTGGAGCTGGGCAGGGATGCGGTGGAGGGGTGGGTGAAATCAGACTGTGCAGGGCCATGGAGGCCATGCTTCCCACATGACCCTGCAGCCCTACACCCCACCTGGATTGCCTCTGCATTCTGGACAGCCCAGGAGGCCAGAGCCCCACATAACCTTGGTGTTCAGAGGTAGAAGTGAGACCCAAGGGACCTTGGAGCCAGGAGCAAAGTAGAGAAAAGGCTGCAAGAGACTCAGGAGTCCAGGCCAGGGCTGGGGGCCGGGCCAAGGCAGGAGGACAAAAGGCCCCTGTCCTATGCTGTGAGGAATAAATGTATTTCAAGCCCTGTAGGAGTGCCAGGCCCTGTGCCAGGTTCCCCACGAGCAGCATCGACTCTGGCCCTCACTACAGTCCTACAGGACATGGCTCATTAATCCACCTGAGAGGTGAGCCAAGGGAGGCGCCCTCACGGTTCATCTCCCATCACTCCCACAGCAATCCTGCAGGGAGGGGTCATTAGTTCTACTGGGGGCTTGAGGATTTTCCTAACTCATATGGGACTCCGACCCGCACTCAGCCTATGTTCAGGATTCCACTGGGGAGGTGGCCAGGGAGGTCAGACGGTAGTGACTGGATAGTCCAGTCCAAGGACTATCCCCTGGCCTTGGGCTCAGGCTTTGGGGCTGCCCAGCCCTGCCCAGGGCTCACTTCCTAAAGCCCAGGATCACTGGGGCGAATCGCTCAGATCTGGGCCAAACAGACCCAGGTTCAAGTCCTGCCACAGGACTCACTGGCTGCTCCCCAACCAGCCTATGGGCTCCAGGGATCAGAAGGGCTGTCAGATGCAGAGTTCAAGTCTTGGTTCCAACACTGAGCAGCCGTGCCCTGGGAAAGCCACATAAGCTCTTGAGCCACAGTGTCCACATCTGTAAAATGGGGTGATAACAGTGTCTGTCATCAGCTGCTTGTGAGGGGCCAGCAACCATGCGGTGGGTGTAGCAGAGCATGCAGCACAGCAAGCGCCCCACGAGTGGCAGACCAGATACTTATCTCCACCTCGTGGTTCCTGGGCAGCCCTGAGAATATTACCAGTGGAAGGAGCCCTTGGGTGATGAATGAATCCCCTCCCCTCACTGCATGATCCTCCCTGAGCCTTTGATTCCTTATGTGTAAAACAGGGCTGGTGACAAACATTTCACAGGGCTGGGCTGAGGATAAACCTGAGACCCTGAGAGCCCCACCCCAGTGACTGGCAGCAGACAGGGCCCAGGGGATATGATACGATCCCCTTCTTTCCCACTGAGCTTGCCCCTGTCACTGCTGCAGAGGGGTTTCCTGTCCCTGAGTCTCCATGGGGAGGCTAGGAGGGGGCTTCTTCTCTATGCAAGATTGGAAGGCACTTGGTGCATTGGACGGCTGGTAATCCCATGAGCAGATATTTGTCACGTGCAGGTGATAAGCAAAGCAGTTTACACAGCTACTATCCCACTGAATCTCACCACAGCCCCAACATGACAGAGACATGATGCCCCCACTTTGCAGAGGAGCAGGTCAGAGGTACACAGTGACCAACCCAAGGCCCCACAGGTGGCAAACAGTGAGGCCCAATCAGAACCTGGCCACCAGCCCTACCAACAGCCAGCTCTCTCAGCCACCCACCCTCCCTGCAGAAATAACAGTGATGAATAACCGGAGGTGGCAGTCCCAGCTGGAAGGCTGAGAGGACAGAGTCCTGTGCTTTCTCTCCAGGAGACCTAGTTCCTCAGCAGGAAGGAGGCTCCACATCTGGCTGCTGCCCCCTGATTGACTTTCCAGGACAGATCTGCCCAGGACACCATCTCCCACTGTTTGATCTTTTGAGCTGAGTAAGCCCAGGACAGGAGGTAAGATTGGCGTTTGCTAAAATTCCTGCATGACAGGGGTCAGGGAGAGGCCAGCCAGGTTGGAGGAGGGGTGGGGTAGGGAGTCAGCATGAGAGGTGGAGGATGCCTATCCAGTCCCCTCCTGCGCTGGCTGCCCCTTGCTCTTGGCAACTCAATACCCCTGTTCACCTCCCCATCAAACTGTTACAGCTGCAACTGAAGAGCAGATCTCCTTGCACTGTGAATATGAACAGAGGGGAGATGATCGCTGCTTGGGGGCCATAAAGGGTTCCCTCACCTAATGGGAAGGGGCTGGTAGAAACAAAGCATACAAGCTTTGGGCTATATTTTGGGATCGAGTCACCTAACCTTTCTGGGATCAGTTTTCTCATCTGTAAAATGGGATAACAGGTCATGCCTTAGGAGGAAGCGTGATAATAACACATGTAGAATTCCCATTGCTGGGCAAGCCTACAGCAATACCCAGTAAGTCCCAGCTGCTACTTTATTTATGATATTGTTAAAATAATCATCATCTGGTCCAAGCCCCCTAACTGTACAGAGAGGGAAACTGAGGCCCAGAGACAGCAGGCCTCAAAATTGTGAGCAGGGGAGCCTGAAGAAGATCCTGGGTCTCCTGAGTCTGCAATCCAACCTTGGTGGGTCTCAGCCCCACTGAGATCTTCGGGGAGTCCTCAGAGGAGCCAGATAATCCCCACTTTCAAGGGGTAATTTTTTTTTTCATGTGACTAAATTTTCTTTTGTGTTTTCTGTTTTTCGTTTTTTTAATTTTAAGTTCTAGGGTACATGTGCAGTTCGTGCAGGATTGTTACATAAGTATACACATGCCATGGTGGTTTGCTGCATCCATCGCCCCGTCACCTACAGTAGGTATTTCTCCTAATGTTATCCCTCCTCAATCCTCCCACTCCTCAAGGGGTAATTTTCTAAGACAGGAAACACTCATAGTCTCTGGTGTCAGATCCAGAGTCTGCCAGTCCCCTCAAGGGCTCCCTGTAAGGGAGAGGGGTCTGGGAGACAGCCCAGAGCCCAACAGGGCCTTTGCAGAGACCTAGATACCCATTTAGCACCTGTGCCTGCTGGGAATGATGCCAGACAGTAAGTCTAGCGATGCTGTGCTCAGATCCAGCCCTGCTGCTGACATGCTGTGGGCTCGGGCAAGTTCTTTGCCTCTCTGAGCCTAAGTTTTTTCATCTGTGAAGTGGGAATAAAATGTCTACTGTATAGAAGGCTGTGAGGAATAAATGTAGTCATTTATATGGGGTGCCTGGCATGCAGTAGGAATTCTAGTGCTCTTCCCCTCAGCCCTGACTAGCCTGGTAACCCGGATGACCTCTGAGGGATAATCCTCTGAGGGACCTGGCCTCAAGGCTTCCACCCTCCTCCCTGGCACAGCAGCTGGGACTCCAGCAGGCCACATCTTCTCTGTGCCCTCCTTACAGATCAACACTGGCTTGCTCTGAGGGCCAGGCCAGGTGGCAGTGGGTGAGGGTGGGTGCAATAGTCATTCAGAGGAGATGTGGGAGTGGGTATGGGTCACCAGGGAGAAGGAGACTCTACCCCTCACTGATTCAAGATGGTGGTGAGGAGGTGGATGGTGATTATTTGGTGAGGAAGATTATATCAGGCACTTACTGTGTGTCAGACATTTAAGCACGTTACACATGTTAAAGCATTTACTCAACAACTCTAAAAAGTTGGTATCAATATCATTCTCATTTTGTAGGTGAGAAAATTGAGACACAGAAAGCTTCAGCAACTTACCCAAGGTCACATGGTTGGTAAGTCACAGTGTTAAAATTCAGATCGATAGGTCTAGAGTCTACATTTCTAGCCACAAAGCTATAATGACAGTGAAATAATGGACACTGATGACAACAGCAGCCAACCATTATCAACTGTTGACAGAGTGCCCAGGATGTTTAAACACTTTACATTATCTCAGTTAATTTTCACTGTGTTCCTATGAAGAAGGTAATATTTCCCCCTATTTTGCAGATGGGAAACTAAGACTTAGAGAGGCGGAATTATATGGTTTGGCTCTGTCCCCACCCTAATCTCATCTTCAATTGTAGCTCCCATAATCCTCATGTGTTGTGGGAGGGACCCAGTGGGAGGTTACTGACTCATGGGGGCAGTTACCCTGATGCTATTCTCATGATATGATAGTGAGTCATTTCTCACAAGATCTGATGGTTTTACAAGGAGCTTTTCCCCACTTTGCTCAGCACTTCTCCTTCCTGCCGCCATGTGAAGAAGGACATGCTTGCTTCCCCTTCTGCCATGATTGTAAGTTTCCTAAGGCCTCCTCAGCCCTTTGGAACTGTGAGTCAATTAAACATCCTTCCTTTATAAATTACCCAATCTCAGGTAGTTCTTTAGAGCAGCATGAGAATGGACTAATATATGGAGTAACTGGCCCAATGGCTCAGTGATGGAACTGGGATTTGAACATAGCTCTGTCCAAAGCCTGTGCTTTTAATATCTTTAGAAGGCACAGGATGGAGTCAGGAGTCCTTCTCTGTCTGCTCCTCACTTACTGTGTGACTTTGGGCAAGCTGCTTACCTTTCTGATCCCTGCCAGCCCTCAGAGTATATTCCACTCCTTCCAATTGCCATGCCCTTCCCCTTTGTATATGCCTTTTGGAGCCTCCTCCCTCCTTTACACCCACCTATAGCCCACATGCCCCTTGAACTTACCCATCCAAACCAACTCCCCAGATATCTCTTCCTACCCTCAGCCCAAGAAACCACCCACCCAAAGTCACCACTTGTGGCTCCTCAAGTCTTGTGAGGTATCCAGCCTCCCTCTGGTAATCAGAGCAGACATTGTGATTTCATCTCCAGGTCTCCTTTTTTCTCTCTTGTCCTCCCCACCTTCACATCCTATATGAACAATTACCAAGCCTGTTCTTCTCTCTAACAGAACAGAGATCAGAAGCATAGGCTCTGGAGAGGAGCAGACGCCGTCTCAGGAATCTCAGCTCTACCACTTGCTGTATGATTTTGGACCAGTTTCTTAACCTCTCTGAGCCTTAATATCCCTGCAAATTGTGGATAACAGTACCTACCTTACAGAGTGGCTATAAGACTTAAATATTATGCATAAAGTGCCTGAGCAGTAGAAATTCTCAGTCAATGATAGCTGGTAGTATTATTATTCTCTGCCACTCCTCCACATTTCAGCTGCTCCCACCCTAGTTCAGGCTCCCATCTTATCTCTGTCCTTGCTTAATGAAATGACTTCCTCCTCCTCCCCTAGTCCCTGCTGAGATGTTTCCCCCCTCATTCTTATCCATTTTCAAACTTCTAGCCACCGACCCCAACCTTTCTCAGCTCCAAGACTTTCTTCCCCAGCCTCTGCCAGGGGCTCTCAATGGAAGGACTTAGCCTGGCATTCAAGATTCTTCCCCTTTGCCCCATCAACCACAACCTGCCCGTGCAGCCACGGCTCCCAAACTTCTCTTCGGAAGGGTGGCCAAGGCAATGCAAGCTCCCCCATGGCCCCAGGATCCCTGGCAGAGGTTTCACCTGTGTCAGCCCTTTGCTCAGACTGTTTCCTAGGCTGAGAATATTTTTGCATTTATCTCCAAATCTCCATATCCCAACGAAACTTCCAGACCTAACTGGAGTGCCTCCTCCTGCAAGAAGTCTGCTCTGATTCCCCACCTTACTCCTGGCCCTGCTGCATTCTCACTGGGTAGGATTTCTCCCTCTGCTTCCTCATCCTGACTTCCAGAACAGTTCCCTGGACTTTCCTTGTCTTTAGCACTTATCACAGTCTATTCAAATGTTCAGTGTATACATATAGTATATTCTCTGCTTTGAAAGTATGGTGAATTAAAGATGGAATTCTTTGCTATTCCTTCAGTCAAGAAGTGGGCACTAGGTCCCCTCCCACTGAATGTGAGCTGGTCTGTGACTGCTTTGACCAACTGAGTATGGTAGAGGTGACATTAAGCCAGGTCTGAGTCTAGACTTCAAGGGGTCTGGCGGCTTCTGCCTTGGTCTTGTTAATTTAAAAATAACACTGGTCTTAAAAATCACACAGTTTACGGTGGGCATGATGGCTCATCCTTATAATCCCAATGCTTTGGGAGGCCAGTGAGGGAGGATTGCTTGAGGCCAGGAGTTTGAGACTAGCCTGGGCAGCAAAACAAGACCCCATCTCTACAAAAAAATTTAAAACTATCCAGGCATGGTGGTATGTGCCTGTACTGCAGGCTATTCAGGAGGCTGAGGTGGGAGGATTCCTTGAGCTTAGGCATTCAAGGTTGCAGTGAGCAATGATCATGCCACTGCACTCCAAGTTGGGCAACAGAGCAAGACCCTGTCTCTGATTTTTTTTTAAATCACACAATTGATAAATTTGGAAAGGAGACTTTATTTCTTATAAATAATTACAGCCTACAAGGTGGTCATTTCAGAAGTTAGGAAGCATCGCCTCCAACCAAAGCCATTACCAGGTCTTCCAAAGGAGAGCAGGATAAGACAGAAATTTAAGCTGAATAGGTTGGCCAAACAGCTTACGGGAGGAGCTATGAATATTCATAAAGGTAGTCACAAAGGCATTTAAATGTGCAGTCTCTGTAAACTGGCCGTGGTAGGTAGTCTTCTTATCAGGAGAAAGTTACTGCAATCAGTCTCTTGTCCAGTCAAAGCTGTAGCTATGGCTTGTGGAACTGGGAGTCAGTTAGTCAGTGTCTGGTGGTTGGTGAGCCATAACTGCTCTAACACTGCTTATCTGAAGGTCAGTGCTTGTTTGGCTGATAGAGAAAAAAGAAAACCTGTGACAATTCAAACATAAATTATTCTGTAAGTGTAGGGGTGTGTGACTTAACCTTTGCCTGGCATGGCCTTAGGTCCTGTTTATAATTTGGTATCTTACTGCCACGAAGAATCCATTCTGTGAGTCTAATTATCACAATTTAACATTAATGCTGGTCAGCCGTTATGTCTAACTGCAAAAGGAAGCAGGTATAACTAAGCATGTCAGACTTCCTACCTTGTCAAGGCTGGGAACTCCGTTTATACGGTTTTTCTGGGGTCCCCTGTGCAAGGAGGGGGTCTCTTTAGTGGATTGTAGGCTTGGGATTTTATTTTTAGTTTACAGTCCCTTGCGGCCCTGTGCCTCCACGTAAGAGCTCCATCTGTCACGATGCTATCATCAAGGCATGCAGAAGCTTCTGGAGGAGAAGATGCCATGGGAAGAAAGAGCCAAGACACACCAAAATGCCAAATGGTGAAGATGCCATCTTGGAAGGGACCCTCCAGTCCCAACATTGCTCCTGGCTGACACCAAGTGGCCCAACTGAGCCCTTCTCAAATTCCCGGCCCACAACATGGTGAGCAAAATAAAATGGTTGTTTTAAGCCACTGAATTTTACAGTAGTTTGTTATGCAGCAATAAATACCTAGAACAGAGTTATCTTCCCCACCGTATTTACTCGAGCCTTTGAGTTCTTGGCGTCAACATCACCTCCTCCAGGAAAGCCCGCCTCGACTTCCAGGTGAGGTCAGATCCTGGATCCTATGTGCTCATCACACCTTATACTCTTCATCATCACATGTGGTCATCTTCACAACTTGCGGGTGCTTGAATAGTGTCTGTCTCCCTCACTAGAGTGAACCCTCTGCTACATTGCCACCCTTGGTACAAATGAAGGCTCAGTAAGTAATTGCTAGGTGAGTGAGCACATCTGTCCCAGCCCCAGGCGGTGGACAAGGGCAGGAAGGCAAACCCAGTTAGGCATCTCCAGCTACAAGCTCTGATTCCCCCTAATTATAGGTTGGAGTCCAGGGCCTTGGCCACTCTGCCAGCCCTGACAGGCCTTGTCCCCAGCTCTCTACCTCTGAGGTAGAGGAGCCCCTGGGGTGGGCCTCCCTACAGAGAGGGACTGGGAATACCTGGGCTGTGGGAGAGGGGGTCTGGGCTAAAGAGGGAGGCACCAGAGGAGAGAGATCCAAGATGGCCGCTTAGCAGCAGCTCAGGATTGTAGCTCCCAGTGAAAGCACAGAGAGCAAGTGGACACCGCACTTTCAGACGAATTTTTGCTGCCCACAGACCGGGAGATTCCCGGCAGAGGAGCCCCACGGGTAGCCAGCGCAACTCTTTTGGCCAGCGCAGCTGTTTTGCCAGTGCCCCAGCGTGGCGCTTCTTGGTGCGGAGTATATGGGACTGGGTGCCCTTTTAGATGGGCTCCACCGGTCCCATCCCCACAAGGAGAACAGCAATTGGAAGCTCTGAGGACTGAGAGTTTCACGGCAAGCACAGCTGAACCCAGGAAGGTCCAGCTCTATGGGGAATGGGCATTCGCCAAAGGAAAACTAAGAAACAGAAAAAAGCTTCATCACCGGGTGGAGAGAGATCCAAGATGGTGGATTAGCAGCGGCTCAGGATTGTAGCTCCCAGTGAAAGCACAGAGAGCCAGTGGACGCCGCAATTTCACACAAATTTTTGTTGCCCACAAACTGGGAGATTCCCGGCAAAGGAGCCACATGGGTTGCCAGTGCAACTCTTTTGGCTGGCGTGGCTGTTTTGCTGGCACCCCAGCATGGCGCTTCTCGGTGCAGAGTATACGGGACTGGGTGCCCTTTTAGTCAGGCTCGGCTGGTCCCATTCCCACAAGGAGAACAGCAACTGGAAGGGCTGAGGACTGAGAGTTTCACAGCAAGCACAGCTGAACCCAGGAAGACCTAGCTCTGTGGGGAAGGGGCATCTGCTGAAGGAAAACTAAGAAACAGAAAAAACTTCATAACCAACAAGCCAGATGTCCACTCAGAGACCCAATCTGAAAGTCAGCAATTACAAAGATGGCAGGTGGATAAATCCACAAAAATG
>CAUYQU010055239.1:0-12628 GCA_963574635.1 Cheracebus regulus
CACAGGTTTAAATAAAATATTGGTTGTCTGCTTATTTGTTATTTTCATCCTCTATTCCTTCCTGTCTCCATTGTTAAGCATAATTATTGGCATAAAAGAGGTTTTTAATACCCATTTTTAGACTGCATTCTAGCCTGGGCAGTAAAACAAGAATCCCATTCTCTCTCCCTCTTTCTCGTCCTCTTTCTTACTCTCTTTCATTTTTTTTTCTTTCTTTTGCTGTTTTTTTCTTTCTCCTTTTCTCTCAAAAAAAAAAAAAAAAGTATGCTACCTTCCACTTACTATGTAGGAAAAACATAGTATATAAAGCACAGCACTATCCATAGTTTCGGCCTTCCACTGGGGGTCTCGAAACATTTCCCCTGCAGATGAGGGGGATTACGGTATTTTTGATCTGCAATTGGTTGAATCTATGGGTGCAGAACCCACAGATAGGGCAGACTGATTGTACTTTATTGAAGTGATTGATGTAAATAAAGTGCACTTAAGTGCACATCTCAGTGAGTTGTGATAAATTAATATACTATCAAAATTAAGACAGAGAATATCTCCTTTGCCCCAAAATTCCTTCTTGTACCTTCCCAGTCAGTCCCCTTCATACTCCCCCAGCCCTAGGCAACCAGTGATCTATATTCTGTCACAGTAAATGAGTCCTTTCCTGAGTTTAATGAGAATAGACTCATATAGTAGAACTCTTCTATGCCTGGCTTCTTTCTCTTAGTATAATGCTTTCTGAGATCGATGTTATTGTATGCATCAGTGGTTGATTCATTTTTATTGCTGAGTATTATTTTATCCATAGGTGTATTTTGAAGAACTTAGAGTACATTGATAAGAAGTGCACATTGAACTTGATAGCATTGCCTCTGAGAAAAACTTGCTATAAAATTATAATACTTTACCTACATAAACTAGCACATTAATTACTATGTCCAAAATGAAGAATTTTATAACCTATTTATTTTATTTTAAACGCATAAGCCCCCAAAGCTCAAAAGTTAAAGATTCTATATACTAATATGACTTCTATCAAGCAGAGATTAATTTTAACAATTGTTTAGCATGAGTATTTTTTAGAAATTTTGTTTGGTGCTTTTAAAATAAATTAAACTGGTTTAACCTGTGATGTTTACAGAGCCATTACAGCATACTCTAAGTACAACTTAGGGATTATAAAAATGTAACATTTATTTAAAAGATCAGTTATATAAACACGTATTTAGAGATTTAATCATTTGCTTATACTGGAAATAACAATCTAATGGGTTGAGATGTGCCTGATGTTATTTGTTGATACTCAGTCTATTTTTTACCATTGCAAATTCTTTGCAGTATACAGAGTCATGAATCTTGAACACTTTACTTGCAAGTTCTTCTTGCCAGGAAGGTTATAGAAATATTTCTACAAGAAATTTACCTGTGGGTTTGGAAAGTTGGAAGAGATTATTCTCAAGTGACAACAGAGACTAGATGCAGAGTTGTCAGCAATTTGCTGAAGGCAAAAGCCTATGGATTTGGATGCCCTACTGAGATCCATCTACTTCAGTGTGAGCACGGATACAGCCATGGGAGGCTTCCTGGTAATCTCTGAGCTTCCATATTTTTTTACTTCTCAAACTTTCCAATGATTTTCTTTGCCTCGAATTTCCTGCATCAAAAATCTTACTGGTAGTATAAAGTCCCAAAGTCACAACCATCCTAACATCTAGAAAAGAAAAAAACAGACAATCTACAAAACCTAACTTTTCCATAACTCATCAAGGAGCTGAAGGTCATAAGGTAACCAAGATACCTAATACAAGAGTAACAAATCCCTAGGAGGAGGCAGAAAACCAAATGGTTTTCCCTTTATCAAAGCATGAGAGGAAGGGGTGATTGCCATAGAAGTAGGTAGAAAGAATCAGCTAAAATTGTAAAGATTGAGCATGATTAGAATATCAGTTTGGAATATAACTGGGAGTCCTACACATACAAACACACAGGGATTTCATACTCACAACAAGCTCTTCATCTCAGTCCAGCATCATTCTCCAATAAAAATCTGGGGATGAGGTAAAGGATCAGAGAATCGTGTTGGTCATAAGGGAGAAGGATGCAATTGGGTACCAGTGAGGAAAGGCATAAGACATTTCTCAAAACGCTTGTGTCATATAAGGCAAAAGGCTTAGACCACTGTGGGAGGAGAAGCAAACTGTCTCAACACCAAGACCACTGAGTAAGCACTGAAGGCAGAATCTATCATTGGAGGATGGGTGAATAAGGCTCCTTCCCACCCCAGGAACCAGGCAAAGATCCACCATCACTGTTGGAAAAGTAGAAGCAAAAGCAAACTGTCCATGGGACAAAAGCAAATAAAAACAAACAAAAATAAGTAAATAAAATCTTACATGCCCTAGATCCTGCAACAGTACCAAGAATAGGTCTGCTAAAACCCAGAGAGGTTCAGGAAACCATCTCCTCCCCGAGATCTCCAGCAGATAAAAGGCAAAATTTGGTAGAAGGTCTCATCCCAGAACCTAGGTTAAAAAGCCCTGCCTAAGCCACAACTTGAAAAAGAAACTTCCTGCTGTCACCATGAGCCTATCATAAGTAGTAAGCAATAGCAACCTACTGCTGGGTGAGACCCAAGAGCAGGAAGACAAATTGCCACAGGGACTGTTGAAAGCTAAAGACTGAGCAGGAAAACTGGGGGAAATAAACTCTAGCACCCTCAGGGGAATAAGGACAAAGTCACAACCATATTGACTCCAACCATCACACTATCAATCTGACAAAAGTAGATGCAACCACATTTTTCAAGCAGAAATACTAACTACAGTCATCTTTGGTATATGTGGGGGATTTGTTCCAGGGCCCCTGCATATACCAAAATCTGTGCATACTCAAGTCCCACACCCAGCCATGCAGCACCCACATGTACAAAAAGCTGGCCCTCAATATATGTGGGTTTCACATTCTGCAAATACTGTATCTTCATCCATGGTTGGCTGAAAAAATCTACATATAAACCAACGCATATGTTTCCAACCTGCGTTGTTCAAGGGTCAACTGTGCTCCATTTCCTAATTTTTTTTTCACACAAGTATATAGTATTCAATAAGAAATCATGAGCCATAAAATAGCGTTGGCAGGACCAGCCTGGCCAACATGGCGAAACCTCATCTCTACTAAAAGTACAAAAGTTACCCAGGCTTGGTGGTTCATGCCTGTATTCCCAGCTACTCAGGAAGCTGAGACAGGAGAATCACTTGAACCCAGGAGGCAAGGGTTAAATGGTTGCAGTGAGCCAAGATTAAGCCACTGCACTTCAGCTTGGGCGACAGAGTGAGACTCTGTCTCAAAAAAAAAAAAAGAGTTGTGTGGGGTAGGAGTAGGGGTATTGACAAGAGAGAAAGTGATCAGTAAGCAATGGCCCAGATGTAGAGCCTTTCAGATAGGATATGTAAAATAACTACAAACAATATGTTAAAAAATCTAGTAGAGAACAAAATAGAGCCAATTGAACTTCCTCTGTCAAAACAGACAACTAAATTCAAAACCATATTTCTCAGGGAATTTCAAAGTTTAAAGAAATGGTAATTATATGTTTACTTAACTTTCTTATTAACCTTTGTACAAGGCAAACCTATCTTTAAAAACGATAATATAAACCATTCTATAACCAGATGAGGACCCTAATTGCACTGATGTCTTATCTTTGTATGTAAGTTAACATAGCCTCTGCCACTTGACATAAAGCTATCTATTCAAAAAATGCTTTGTTATCTCTATCAATCAAAAAAGACCACTAGATGTAGTTTTCTTTCACTTGGTAGAGATATAACTTCTCCATCTTACCTCAGGGTTATTTCATCTCCATTATTGTTACAATCTAGTCGTTAATGAACCTTGATCATCTTGATACCGGTTTGGGCGTCATACCATTTGCCATATTGGTAACTTGCTGATGAGACCAATTGATCAGGAAGTAATAACTATTTTATTCCATTGGTAAGAAATGCTTATCTCTTACCAGAGAGTAAAAATTAAGGGATAGTCCATGGTCAATGACCTTAGAAAACATTCCATGTGTCTAGTTTTCTGAGGTATGTTAGATTGTTTTTCCAAAGAAGAAATGATAAAGTTGTTAGGGGTTTCTGCTAAGAAAGAAGCACAATTCTCTGCTGTGGGAAAACTATATATAACTTATTGGTAGAATACACCAGGACTCATTTACCAAATAAACTATAAGGCAGTCAATTTCTGTGGGTTCAAGAACAAGAGTAAGTCCAGGACAATGCAAGTACTAAGCCACTTGAACTTTATGAGCCATATCAGTAGTATTGTACATATCCGTGGCAGATATGGTTGGTACGTATGGAGCTTCTGACAAGCTCTGATAAGGAAAACATTGTCTAGGTTGGGGAAAGAATGCACTCTTCTTCCAAAAGATACTCTCCTTTTGACAACTTCTGGCTTAATACTGGGCATTAGCAGAGATGGAATACCTGACCATGAGTGACAAGTTGACCTTTTGATCTGACCTGCCTATCAGAAAATATGTATATTACAACACATGTATCAGAAAATATGTATATCAGAAAAAAACATGTGTATATCAGAAAATATCTATGAAGTCCTAGAGTTAAGTATTCTATTGCCACATATGAGTGTTATAGAAAAGATCAGGACAATGTTCTTTCTGAAGGCAAAAGTCTTATAATCCACTGCTCAGACTCCCAAGGACCTAATATTACCACCTCTACCTCAACCCAAATCTATGGCTTAATGTGGAATTTTTTATGACTAGCTAAATAAGGAATAAAAATCCCTGGAGCTTTATGATGATAGTTCCATATAATATGTTGACACAGCCTAAAACAACACTGGTTGCTCACAAAGCCCCTCACAGTTATGTCCTTGAATAACAGTGGATAAAAAATTACTTCCCATGTATAGAATGTGGAGCAATGGATCTGTCCGTCTACTTTGCCTCTGAGACGAGATAACGAAGTTCTGGAGCCACACTGAAACATAAACAGTGGTTAATGCCTTCGCTGATTATCACAGGCTCGGAAGGAATAACATTTGAGGATTGAGTGTGAGATCTCTGGACTGATACTCATTATAAGAACTGAGTGTAAGAAGCCTTAATTGTCATAAAATTGATCATCAAACCATATCTTCTATAGATCAAGCTCTCAGTGATTAGGTAGATAAAATGATCTATTCAACAAAGGTCAGTCTGCCTTCTTTCCTAAATAAGCTTGTTCTCACTAAATGAGTACATAAAAAATATAGCCATGCCAGCAGGGATAAGATGATTGCATAGTCTTGTCTTACCAAGACGGATTTGGCTAACGTTACTACTGCATATCTCATATGTCAACAACAGAATAGTGTTGATTCCTTGATATGGCACCATTCCCTGGATAGGAAGAACAGCCACCTGGTTACAAATTAAGATTGATTACATTGGAATTCTTCCATCACGGCAAGAGCAGAGGTTTGTCCTCAGTAAAATAGACACTTATACCTAATTTGTAGCTGCATTCTCTATCTGCATTAATTCTGCCAACACTACCATCCATCCATTTATTAAATATCTTATCCATCATCATAACATTTCACTCAGTATTGCCTTTAATCAGAGAATTTTATTTTGTAATAAAATAATATGTAAATCATCTCAAGTTCATGAGATTCACAGTTCTATCAGCTTTTTCTATCAGGGTGCTATAGTCTGAATGTTTGTGTACTCTTCAAAATTTATACTGCAACTTACACCCAAAGCATACAGTATTAAGGGGTGGAACATTTACGAGGTGATCAGGTCATGAAGAATCCACTATTATGAATAGGATGAATGGATCATAAATGAGATTGGGCTCTTACCAGACAATGAACCCACTGGTACCTTGATCTTGAACTATGCAGCCTCCTTTACTGTGATCAATAAATTTACGCTGATTTTAAATTACCCAGTGTAAGCCGTTTTGTTATAGCAGCACAAATGAACTAAGACACAGGGCGGGTAAGAAAATCCCTAAATAAAACAGTCAAATGGGAGATTACTGATTTTAGTAATAGTGTACTTAGGAAATAGTAATCTTTACTTAAAACAAAAAAAAAATATAACTGCAGTAACTAAAATAATTTCCTAGAATAATCAAATAACAAGAAGTTTCAAGCCTAAGATGTGATATACATTGTATATCAGTGAAAGAATCAAGCATTTAGGGCCACCATGCTGACAGAAATAGCACGAAATTTGTACCCTTGTGGAACTAGAAGAGGAATAAGAATACAATAGAACATGCTAACTATGAGGCACTGTAAACTATTCTTATTTAGAGTTGAAGCTTTAACATGCTGTAGCCTAAGAGTAAACATACATAGATGTTAAGTCCTTACATAGGACTAGAACATCTCTGAGTTATACCAGAGTTCCTAAACAATCTAACGTCCTGAAATTGGGTTAGGGTGGTCATATATTTCCTATGTGCTCAGGTACTGAGAAGTTAAAATGTTCTCTCTGAGAGGATATTAGATTATCCAACACCTTGAAATTTACTTCTAAAAATAGTGTTTCAACTAAAATGTCCACCACACAAAGATATCCAGGGAAATTAGAAGATATGACAAAGGAGTAGGGACCCACATACACAAAACATTAAATAAAAATAGGTCCTCAGGTACTCCAAAGAGTAGGATTAATAATATATATGGGTTGTAAAATATCTAAAGTTACCATAAAGGGAAGATAAGCATTTTACAAAAGAACTAAAAGATTTTAAAAACTGATATTGGCAGGGCGCAGGAGCTCACATCTGTAATCCCAACACTTTGGGAGGCAGAGGCAGGCAGATCGCCTCAGGTCGGGAGTTTGAGACCAGCCTGGCTGGCATGGTGAAACCCTGTCTCTACTAAGAATACAAAAATTGGCTGGGCATGGTGGCAGGTACTTGTAATCCCTGCTACTCCGGAAGCTGAAGCAGGAGAATCGCTTGAACCCGGTAGGCAAAGGCTACAGGGAGCTGAGATCTCACCACTGCACCCCAGCCTGGGTGACAGAGTGAGACTAAAAAAAAAAAAAAAAAAAAAAAAAAAAAAGTAACATTTTTGAATAAAACAAAAATTTATACATTGTTGTGTTTGAAATTATTAAATGAAAATGAAAGAAATAAGTCAAGAGAGCATAAAATGTCTAGGTTAACAATTCATAGAATAGTGACAGACTATATAACTCACAAACCAATAAGAACAACAGAATAATGAAAATATTAAATATATTAATTAGTCAAAAATAAGGGAAATGAGAATTAAAATATTAGGGCCCAAATAAGAATAACATAATCATATCACAGAATTAAAACTGTGTATAAAAAAATGCACAAGGACCCATGTGGAAAGAAGTGTCAGTCAAAATAAAAAAAATACAAACAAAATGTATATATACTTGCCCATAAAAAAATATATCTGAGCCGAGCATGGTGGCTCATGCCTGTAATCCCAGCACTTCGGGAGGCCGAGGTGGGCAGACCACAGATCAAGATCATTCTGGCCAACATGGTAAAACCCTGTCTCTACTAAAAATACAAAAATTAGTCGGGTGTTGTGGCACCCATCTGTAGTCTCAGCTGCTTGGGAGAAGCAGAAGAATCTCTTGAACCTGGGAAGCAGACGTTGCAGTGAGCTGAGATCACTGCCTCACTGCACTCCACCCTGGTGACACAGCAAGACTCCAACCACCCCCTACAATAAAATCTGAAATATTTGCATGCAGACAATTTAAAATAAAGGCATAGAAAAAGATATATCATATAAACACCCATCGAAGAACATTAAGGTAGCTATGTTAAAATAAGTAGACTTTAAGTCAAAATGAAGTACCAGAAATAAAGTAGGCCACTTCACAATGATTATAAGGCTTAGTTGAACAGACATTATCTATTAAGACCAGCAAAGAATTACCCAACTAAGTCTAGCCTACACTTCTTACCTAGAGACTTAGTAACTGAATACATGATAATGATTGAAGCTACTGACTCATGATTTGGTTTGATACAAAGACAAATCTAACAGGTACATTTGATAATGAAAATCTGAAGAAAAAATGTCAGCATTTATCTTAATAATGGACGTTGCTCCTTTTCCCCCTTGAGTTCAGAAATGAAGTAGTAGCCTCACATTGTTACTTCTGTCTTCTATTCATCATTGTGCTGGGGACCTCAGCTAGTTCGGTAAATTTTTTTTAAAATAGTTGTAAGCTTTCAAAAGGAAGGCATGGATACGTTATTTATCAAATAGTAAAATGACCCACTAAAGATCAATTATGAAGCTGGCTGCTGACAATTCACTTTCTATCTGGGATGCTATTCGTTAATATATCTTGAAGGATAGCAATTTACCAACATGAAGAGTTGCTTTCCCCATTGCCAAAATGCATTTGGACTGAAAGGATGAAAATACACTGGCTCTTCTTACAATTAACCCTAATGATAAAAATCCACATTTTTACGTCTTGTTGAAACACCTCTATACAGGATGGTCCTCCAGTGACAATTTGGTTCAGATGTCAAGACTGATAACATCATATACACACTAAGAGGGTACAAAAAGGTTTATTACTTACATTATAAAATATTCTGGAGGGAGCAGGACAGGTCTCCTAAACAGGTCCAAAACTGGCTTGAGTGAGCAAGTAAAGGAAATTGAATTAGTTGGCCTAGCTAGTTTCCTTCAGCCCTTTCAAAAGGCGTTACTCCTATCCATGATGGTGGATCCCTCATGGCCTAAGGGTTGTTATTGTGTTTGAAGTAGGAGCATGGTGAGGGCTGCTGTACACAGGCAGGAACTTGTATAATTTGAACCTCTGGCCTGTGACAAAGGAGAGAGAAGCCAGGCTTTCTTATCAGTGTGCCCAGATGGGAAGCAGAGAGGTAGTCATGGGAGCAAGGCATGTGAGGCTGAAACGCAGCCAGAAGTCAAATCAAAATATGGTATCTAAATATTTATTACATATTCTCTCCTCCAAATCTTGCACAATAACAACGTATAGAACTTTGATTTTAAAAAGATAGTATGTTTCCACCTGTGAACACAACTGTTCTGAATTCCAAGTTGAGGCTGCCACATTATTATATACAGGTCGTCAATTAGCAACAAATGTAAATCACGTTTGATTGTTCCTGCTTATCAAGGGGAAAATGCAGTCATTCCTACAAAATGGAAACCACAAGAATAACTTCTGGAATTCAAGTGAATTCCTGGTTGCACTTCTTAGCAATGCCCCTGTCCAATGACACGAGATAATGAAAGACTAAAACACTCCCAAGTAGTAAGATCACTAAGGGCTCAGAATTTCGGTGATAATTTGACTCAATCTACGAAGTCAAGAATGATGACTTGATAAAACTCAAGCTGAGGGCAAAGAAACAAGAAATTGATATTGAATGAAAAAATTGTAAGTACCACCTATAAGCTCATAACAAGTTGCAGAAACCTTTGCAGAAACTCATTCCCGTCTACTAAAACGTTATATTGTTAATTGGTGGTGGTGGTCACTGAGTTATATAATATCAAAACAAGACAGTGGTTGTACTAGTAAATGAATATGCATCACAAGAAAGTACAGCGACTTACAGGAAGTTTGATCTCCTATTTTGGAGTTTGTAATGAGCACATCTTCTTGGCACCACATTAGGCAAAATATGTTGTCACTGTTGCGTTCGAAAGTTTAAATATGAGTGGAAGATGTATATAAAAGTAATTATCCAAGGAGTGAACTGTACCAGATACAGCTTGTTGTTTTCAGAAGCATGCTCACCCTTCTAAGCTCTTCTTCCATTTCCTGGATGTTTTTCACAGCAGGGTTCCAGTTATAATCTCCTACTGAGAAGCACTATGTAAGATTTGAAAAGAGGAACAAGAGAGAAGCCAACTTGATTGGGGGATGGCTGGGCAGTCATATGGGCAAAGGCACATGGCAAATGTGGCATTTTGCTCATGATGCTGAGTCCTAAGTATCAATCACAGTGCTCCAGGCAAGTCAGATCATTCGTGGAGGAGGCAACCAGTCCCAGGAATCAGGTAAAATTTCCTGGACTTACTTTAGAAAATCAGTATACGTGGAACAAATAAGTTCTATGTATTGAGGTTTGAACACAGTTAAGGGAATTATAAATTATAAGTTAGGCACCCAAGAAGTAGAAGCAGCAGAAAACTGTTACCAAACTTCAGCCCAGAAAGGGCAAAAACTGGATTACAGGAGACTGGCTGAAGTCTGAGCTGTAGACATTGGGATTCTCTATAAGAGCTCTAAGTGTACACCACAGTCATTTCCAGGAAGAAAAACAGACAGGGTGTGGTGAGTATGGATAAATCCCCTGATCTTCTATTCCCACCTTTCCATCTCCTGTCAGTGCCTTTCTTTAACTGAATCCAACCACACCAAGGACAAGGAAGTCCATATGGTTTAATCAAGCTCATGCCAATCAACTTTCCAGATGTAAAGCAGAGCAGAAAAAGGCAAAGATGGATCTTAGGTTCAGGGTCAGGGGAAGAGGAGACAAACAGACAATAACCAACTACCACAGAGTGTCAATCATAGCTCTCTATTAGACACATGACATTTTGAATTTAGAACCATAAAAATGTTTATATTCTTGATCTAATCATTCACTTCTAGGAATTCATCTTAAGGAAGCTATTGGAGAAGAATAGTTTTCATTGCATTGTTATTTACAAGTAACATGGAAAATGTAAAAATAGCTTAAATCCTTGAATAAGAGATTAGCTAAATAAGTTGTGGTTTGTCCATATGATGGCATAATATGTAGCCATTACAATCATAGTACAGTAGTCCTCCCTTACCCATGGGGCATGCATTCCAAGACTTTCAGTTGATGTCTGAAACCACAGATAGTACAGAACCCTATATACACCATGGTTTTTCTATACATACATACCTATAAGAAAGTTTAGTTTACAAAGTAAGCACAGTAAGAGATTAATGAAAATAACTAATAATAAAAATAGAATAATTCTAACAATATGCTTCAATAAAAGTTTTTCTTCTTTCCTCATTAACTTGAGAACTTTCACTTTTTCACTTAATTTATGGCTTATCTTGAAATATCTAAACAGCCAGCATCACCACTTTGCACTTTTGACCATTATTAAGTAAAATAAGAGTTATTTGAACACCAGCTCTGTGATATCATGACAGGTGATCTGATCACTGAGATGGCTACCATGTGACTGACAGGAGGGTAGCATCTACAGCAAGAAGACACCAGACAGAGATGATTCACGTTCCAGGTGAGGTGGAGGGAATAGTGCAGGGTTGAATCATGCTATGCAGAATAACCCACAGTTTAGAACTCATAAAAAAAGTCTATGTTTTCATCCCCTTTTTGCATCCTCCCCATCTTCACTTCTATTTGAGAAAATGTATTTCTCTAATATATCAGGATTCAGAAGTCAAAAGTACATTTCTAAAAGAAAAAATATTGTGTATATAAATAGAAGATTTTATGTATGTATAAAATCATTTTCTTTTATTCAATGTAAGAATATAAATATATTAGCTAAATATATATTTATAATTTTACATATAAACACAATCAATTTTGGTTGTGTTTTTTTTTTGAGACAAGGTCTCCCTCTGTCCCCTGTCACCCAGGCTAGAGTGCAGTAGCACAATCACAGGTTACTGCAGCCTGGACCTCCAGGCTCAGGTATCCTTCTGCTTCAGCCTTCTGAGTAGCTGAGACTACAGGTGTGCACCACCTTACTTGGTTAATTTTTGTGGTTGTTGTTGTTGTTGAGACAGTCTCACTCTGTTGTCCATGCTAGAGTGCAGTGTTGTGATCTCGGCTGACTGCAACCTCTGCCTCCTGGGTTCCAGCAATTCTCCTCCCTCAGTCTCCCAAGTAACTGGGATTATAGTCATGTGTCACCAGGCCCAGCTAATTTTTGTATTTTTAGTAGAGACGGGGTTTTACCACATTGGATAGGCTGGTCTTGAACTCCTGACCTCAGGTGACCTGCCCATCTCGGCCTCCCAAAGTGCTGGGATTACAGGTATGAGCCACCACACCCGGCCTCAGTTCATTTTTGTATTCTTGTAGAGATGTGGTTTCACCATGTTGCCCAGGCTGATCTCCAACTCCCAGGCTCAAACTCCCACCTCAGGCTCCCAAACTGCTGAGTTTACAGATGTGAGCCTTCAATCCCAGCCTCTTCCTCTTTTTTTACTGTAGAAATGCCACACTGAAGAATCACAAATATGTGTAGAAAAAGGAATAGCAATGCATAGCAGAGATGCTACTATAGAAAAGAAGTAGAGATGAGAGAGATCCAAGATGGCCGATTAGGAGCAGCTCAGGATTGCAGCTCCCAGTGAAAGTGCAGAGGCTGCTGCAGGTGATCCCCAGGAAGCAGGACCTGGAATGGACCTCAGGAGTCCCACAGCAGAGGGGCCAGACTGTTAGAAGGAAAATGAAGAAACAGAAATAACTTCATCATCAACAAACTAGACGTCCACTCAGAGGCCCAATCTGAAAGTCAGCAACTACAGAGATGACAGGAGGATAAATACACAAAGATGGGAAGAAACCAGCACAAAAAGGATGAAAACACCCAA
>CAUYQU010055240.1:0-21084 GCA_963574635.1 Cheracebus regulus
GGCTCCTCTGCCGGGAATCTCCCGGTCTGTGGGCAACAAAAATTCGTCGGAAAGTGCGGCGTCCACTCGTTCTCTGCGCTTTCACTGGGAGCTACATTCCTGAGCTGTTGCTAATCGGCCATCTTGGATCTCTCTCCAGTATTCATCTTACACTTTAATTCCACAAATACTTGGAGAGGGCTACTGTTTGCAAACATATAAGGAAGTACCAATCCAGTTGCTGAGGAAATACCAGAAATAGATACCCCCATGGACCAGAGGGAGCAGTGAAAATGTGGCCAGGAAAGAACTGGCAATGAAGTGGGTGAGGGTCTCAGGACGCATTACTGTTCTAATGGGGCACAGGAGTGAAAATGCCCCACGGCAGAATGCATCAGGTCCTCTGGGACTTAGGACAGTTTCCATAATGTGGGCACCTGCGTGCCCAGTGAATCTGTAGATCCGTTCTCTAGGGGAAGATGTAGCTTAACAGCGTTAGACCCATTGCAGACCCCATTCAGTAATGGGGGGAGGGTAAAGCTCTCCCCTCAGGGCTCACGGGAGCCTCCAGCCTGTGCTGCCCGCCCACCACCAAGAGGGCTGGGTCAGGAGAGACTGGCAGGTATTCTTTATTAGCATTCTTGATAATGGACTTAACATGTTTTTCTTTAAGTGTTTTTGGAGGATGGAGGTATCCAGTTAAGTTTCTTAGAACTTAAGAAGTAGTAATTCCTAGGGCATTTGAAAAAAGAATGCTTTCTGTATGTGAGTCTTAACCTATTCTGCCCACCATTACGGTACACAGTAACATAAAGCAAGAAAAAATATCCTAGGAATATATTTTGTTAAAGTTGTTAACTGAGGTGGAATACCACTCATATTCTCCATATTGAATCCAGTTCAGCAATAGGCTATTAAAATTAGGATAAATCTGGCTTATTTTTTAAACTTAAAAGAATATTAGAATTTAAGGCATTTTGGGGATATGCAAAACAGTGAGTACATTGAGTATCTTATTTCCTGCCATAAAAATGCTGCAAATTATCAACTTTCATGAAAACAGAACTTTCTAGTAGTGGCATTTTATTGAATTAGAAGTTATCAGTTAAGTGTACATGTGACCAGCTATATCTAATGTTAGTAAATTATGCATATGACTGTGCTCTGACTATAATAATCTGATATCCAGGTACTTGGACAGGCTTGTTTTCTAGTTTGAGGTTTGATTTTGAAAATTAGCTGTTTCTCCTTAGAAATCGGCATGTTAGGAATCATTCACTCTGTGAAGACATCTTTAGTAACTCAGTCAATAATCATTAGATATTTCATTTTAAAATTATCTAAGAATAATCTACGGCTTTGGCTTTTCCAGAAAGGTTTTCTTGACTGTGATACCAAATCTATGAAATACAACTCTCTAGTATCTCAACAGAACTTAATTTTGATTTTAGTCATTAGCAATACAAAGGGGGCACGTGTAAGATTAACTGGGCTGATTATCTGGTCGATGGTATGTATTTTGTTTAAAATTAAAACACTTTAAGGATAAATTGGATAAAAGTAATCTGTAAAGAAACAGATTATATATTCTGAATCTGTAACCTTTGTTTTAGGTAAGTCTATTTCCAGCCAAAATGTCAAGCAAGAATTCTACAGATCTAGTTGAATATGTTGACAAGTAAGTGTGTAAATTACAACTAGTTTTAACTATTAACTGCATTACTTTGACAAATTTCACACAAAAAAGAAAAAAAAAGTCTGCATTTAATTATTCAGTCAGAGATTAATGTGCCTGAATGAGACCTTTAAGTTCTCTGCATTCAGAAGAGACAAAATCATTTCAGAAAGACAAACCTCTTGATCCTGCTCCTTTCTGGTGGACAGAACACACAGATTTAACTACCTTTTCTTTAAATTACCTCGAATAGGTTCGCGTAGATTTACATGAAAAGCAATGCAACATGTTGCGTATTGCGACAATATCAGACATATATAGCTAACTATGACTTCAAGTAAACCTGTTAACATTTCATGATAAAAACTCAGGAAATGTTGAAAGATATTTCATTAACCGCTAGAAAATGTTGTTTCTGCTGCTTACAGTGCCATACCTGGAGCTCACCCAGGAAAGGTGTACTGCAGCGAAACAACTCTGGGCACTTGGAAATAGAGTAACATACTATTAACACATGCACATGGTCCAAAATACCCGAGAATGCCAGTTGATGAAGGTGGCATTGCAGAGGCAATGCATATCAATTTGAGTTGTTTTCTATGCCAAATGTCAAAGCAGGATTTGGTCTAATGCTGCCATTCACGTTTTCAGGGCACTGGGGATTTAGTCTCAGTCCTTCTGCTACTTTGCTGTGTGATGTTAGTCAGTCCCATAACATCTCTGAGCTTCAGTTTTTTCATTTGAAAAACAAAGAGGTTGGACTAGAAACTCCATGGAATTTACTGAAGCTTTGAAATAATTCTGATTTTAATAATCATGACCACCGAAGAAAAAAATGGCCAAATGAATGAAATGACCTTATGTGAAGAGAAAAATCTAAATACATATTGAACTTTGATTTTTTAAAAAAATATCTTTAACAATTAAGATGATAAAATATCTTCACTAATTTTTACTGCATTTTTTTCCACAAGAATTCCCCTGTCCCTTGGCCAGTTAAATTTAATACATTCCAAACAGTTCAATCACAGGATCTCAGCCCCTTTTTTCATGTTCCCCATAACTTGTATTGGTTTATATAACTATGAGTCTATGATTTAGAAAAAAATAAAACCAAGCATGGGAAAAATATGTTTTAAATGTTTAAAAAAATGCAATATTTGGATAGATGACATTTTTTTCTGAGTTGAGGACAATGAATGTAGTATGCACAAAAATAATTATTATAAATAAATATATTAGCTAACCTCATCTTCCAAGGAGAAATGAGAAACTTGTTCCTACCCAATTCTCTACATGACAAAAGGAAAATAAAAATCATTCTTCTAATCTGTCAAATTCTATTACAAACACACATGGATTTCTTTAGCTCAAACTGGTGACCTACATCCCAGGAGATGAGAAAACAAATTCCTGGAAAATGGTAACAAACTAAAGCATTTTAAGATAAACTTTTTGGATTTCTTGGTTTTCAGATAAACTAAAATGAAGACAAAGAGGAAAGAACAGTCTGTAATGCAAAGCAAAAGCACGATAAAGATTACTTGACTCTAACATTTATTTCCACCTCGATCTCTCCCTCATCCCTTCTCTATTGAAACCATTTATCTAGAACTTTCTATTTATGACCTCACATTGTTAATTCTCTTCTGGTCTTTCTCTTCTCATCTCTCAGGACAGGCTGCAAACTTCCTAAAGGCAGGCACTTTATGACCTTATGATTTTTGATACCCCTCCAGTAGTTTATCATGGTGTACTGAATATACTTGATGAACTATAGTCGAAAGATTTAATGGAGAGTAATGGTAGAACAACTGAATTGTTAGAGCTCTGCTTAAAGCAGCTGATTAACTGGAAAAGCAAAATAATACTTGGGCATTTCAGTAATCACTGTGGACATTTTGAATTGATGTATTTAATCCAATAAAATAAAAATAAAGAGCAATGGTTTTTAAAATAACTTCACTGGCTAGGCACAGTGGCTCACATCTATAATCCCAGCACTTTGGGAGGCCGAGGTGGGCAGATCACCTGAGGTCAGGAGTTCAAGACCAGCCTGGCCAAGATGGTGAAACCCCGTCTCTACTAAAAATACAAAAATTAGCCGAGTGTGATGACACACACCTGTAATCCCAGCTACTCCAGAGGCTGAGGCAGGAGAATCACTTGAACCTGGGAGGTGGAGGTTGCAGTGAAGGGAGATCACACCCCTGCACTCCTGCTTGGGTGACAGAATGAAACTCCATCTCTAAATAAATACATAAATACATGAAATAAAAAACTTCACCCTTGAGCTCATAGTTTTCATTGGGTGACAACAAGTGGATTGACGTGAAGAGTACTTACGTAAGGGTCATTATCAACTCATTAAATGACCTGAATATGTATTACAGGTTTTCAGAGGTTTGGTCTTAAAACCTATATGGATATATTTACAGGTAATTCTATCAGCAAAGTATAACAACTCAAAAAGTAAAAATCCAGGAACAAAAGAGGTAATTCCCAGAGCATGAAAAAGCTAGCGCTAGAGACATGCACATTTAAGAGATAGACAAATGGGGTGTTTTTACAAAGCCCTTCCTACCTCAGACAGCTGGAACAGCATCCAAGCATTATTAGTACTTGATAAATGTTAGGTCATAATAATCCATGGGGCAGGGTGAGAAGGAATGCTTGCAGTCTTTGATAAGACAATTATGGTGACATTCTATTAAAGGTAACAAATAATTCTGATTTCCACATGTGTTCATTGATTCACAATCAGCAGACATCCACTAATTATGACAGTGTATCCAATGCTCATTTAACTGAGCAGAAAAGTACCTAGAGCTTATTTTTCTGATTCTTCTGCTGCTGGTGGTGGTGGAAAGAGCACTAAATGGAGGCCAGGACACCTCAGGTACTCTTGAATTTGCCTCTAAACAGCTATATGACCTTGAGAATAAGAAAATTTCTTCTCTGGCAATATCTGTCTGTGCTATAAAATGGGGTGGGGGTTTCAAGTGATCAATGATGAGCACCTGCTACTTCTCAACTCTCCCTACAACTTCTCATCAACATTCTCCTATGAAATAAAGTAGGTGGTTAAGCTTTAGGAATGTACATTATTCCGCCATGGGATTTAATTTTTAATGGAAAATAAATTCTGCCCATAAATCTCTTTTTTTTCTTTAACTGACTCTCCTGGGGGTGGGGGAAGTTTTTCCCCATGGAATAAAATAATTTCTAAGGTCTCTTTCATCCTTATAATTCTTTGATCTTCAAAAACTGGTTGTCACCATTTACTTAATATATATTTATTAAGCATGTGCTACATGCCAAGAACATGCTAGGCACTTGAAGAGACACCTGTGAACAAAACAGACAAACATCCTCAAATGTGAAAATAATTTGATAAGAAACTCCCTCGGGGAGCTATCTAATAATGCATTTGGAGCATTCTAGCAGGAAGGAGAGAAATGAATTATCAGATAGCTAACCGGAGTAGGCCTCATTAAGAAATTGGCATTTGAGAAAAGACCAGGAAGTGAGAAATTTGGCCATGAGGACATCTGGGGGAAGAGCAAAGTTTCTAAGGCAGGAACAGTTTTATGGTGTCACAGGAACTTTTAGGGGGCAAGGATGGCTGGGGTGAAAAGGAGGAAAATATAAATTCGAACTATGATAGCATCTGGGATTCTGTTTGACAGTCTCTGGAGAGAATGAATCCTGAGTTTTTGCTGCCATGGAGCAAGTTCCAACTTTCCTGAACAAAAAGGAGACCAAGGAAATGAGGTTTTGTATTGAGGAGTTTTCCAGGCTGGGCTACGGCCAATATCTATCTCAGGAATTATCTCAAGAGTACATTTTGTGAAGATGAGGGTCTGGCTGACAGCCAAAGAATTGTATTTAAAATTTGGATACGTAAAACTTTCAGCAAGTCAAATGGGCAAAATAATAAATGATTAATGACTTCCCCTCTTGTGTGGAATATGGAATTCAGGGTCTGAAATAATTCATTTTCAAGGTTTTTCTTAGCACCATGGCAGACATTTTATTACTCTGTGATGCATTGCTTTTGTTGCTACATGATGAAGACAGATATTTCACATTACAATGCATGAGAAAGGAAGACAAAATTCTGCTGGTAGAACTTTCTATGGATAGATCATGTTAGGTTGGATGGCCCGGCTATCAGCCACAGTGCAGTCTTTTACTCTCTCTTTCTCTTTTCATGCCCCCCCACCTGTGATGGGCAAGGCTCTGCTGTGCGTGGACACAGTCACAGGAATTGGACATTACCCATGGTGACCCCAATTAGTGAGGGCAGGGGCTGCCCAAATGAGGTTCAGTCCATCCCAGGAGGCTGTCTAGATTCTTGCCCCATTTGAGACCCTCTGCTCAAGTGTGAGAACTCCACTGAGGTCAGGCTGATGCTGATCTCAGTTACCTAGAGCAGAGAGGGAGCCCCTTCCAAACTCTGGGCCTCTGAGAGAACCCTTAGGACCCCAAGAAGAGGTGTGAGCCAGGCAGGAAAGGTGACTTGGTGAAAAATTACATGATATTGGCAGCAAGTTACATATTAAGAAGCAGAGGGAAAGACATACCTTTCTCCTCTGAGAAAAGCGCAAATGTAACAGGAAGAGCCACTAACTGGCCTAAGCAAAGCTGCTGTGATATAAGAGAAGAGGAGAGGTTAACTAAAATGTTTCCCTGCTGAGTTACTGATAGCTGCCAAGCCGGTTTCCTCCTAAGCAGAGACCAATTTTACTTATGCCACAGGGTAGTGGTGGGAATGCAATGAAAATGATACGTTGACTATAAGCACTAAATAGAAATGAGACAGTGTTATAATAAATTCCCTACATTTCTCCTGGGCTAGGAACTCCCTGCCACAAACTGGGTGGCTTTAAACAATAGAAATGTATGACCTCACAATTCTAGAGGTTGGAAGTCCAAAATCAAAGTGCCAGCAGGATTGGTTCCTTCCGAGGGCTCCGAAGGGAATCTGTTCCTTGTCTCCCACCTAGCATTTGGTGACTGCTGGGAGTCCCTGGCACTCCTTGGCTTGTAGATGTGCCACTCCAATCTCTGCCTCCATCTTCACGTGGTGTCTCTCTGTATTTCCGTCTTCATTCAGCCATCTTCACATATATACATACATGCATGCATACAAACACACATGCATACATACACACATACATACACACACAAACACACATGCATGCATGCACACGTACACATACACATATAAATACAGACACACATACATACATATAGCCATCTTCACATACATACATACACACATACATATGAACACACATACACACATACACACATGCATGTATGCATGCACACATACACATACACAGATACACATATATACACACATAAATACATGCACACATACATACAAATAGCCATTTTCACATACATACATATGTACACACATACACATATATGCACATACACACATATGCACACACACATACATGCATATAGCCATCTTCACATAGATACATACACACAGCCATCTTCACACACACACATACATACACACAGCCATCTTCACATATATACACACATACATACACACACATACAGCCAGTCTTCACATACATACACACATACATACACACATGCATACATACAGCCATCTTCACATACATACACACACACATATACACATACATACATACACACATACATACAGCCATCTTCACATACATACATACACACATATACACATACATACATACACACATATACACATACATACATACACACATATACACATACATACATACACACATATACACATGCATACATACACACATACATACAGCCTTCTTCACATACATACAGCCACGTTCACATCGATACCAGTCATGCTGGATTATGGGCCCCTCTACTCCAGTAGGACCTCATCTTAACTAATTATATCTGCAAGATCCTGTTTCAAAATAAGGTCACATACTGAGATATTGAGGTTTAAGACTTCCATATTTCTTTTTGGGACCACAATTCAATCCATAACACCATTTAAGAATAATAAATAATTATAAGAACACACATATACAACATTATATGAGACATATTTATAAGACATTGCAAAGTATTTCAGGTATGCATCCTTTAACTTGATCTCATTAGCTGGGTGGGAGGGTCAGGAGTCATTCTCTCCCCCAAGACAGAGAGGGAGCCCTCTTCTGGGCAACCTCTAAGAAGTTGAAGGTAGCATGTGGCAGAGATAGAACTTGAACCCAGGTCTTCTGACTCTGAGTACAGAGTTCTTTCCCCTGGAGACTCACATTAAACACTCCCCCACCCCTACCCGCAGAGAGCAAGTTAATATAGGAAGGTATCTCAAGAGGGCCAAAATGCTACAGCAACTCCCAACATCATCAAAACAATTTGCTACTGCAGTTTGCATATGCTTTACCTGTAAGTATGACCCAAACATCCACTCCACCCTCACTGACACAGGGACTGTGTATGGAACCTTTGTCAACTTTGATGCCTCCACATGAAGGAAAACCAATCATACCAGGCACAACACTCATTCTGCAATCTTACTAAAAATTCTACCAAACATGAACAGCCTGTCTCATAGAGCTCATCACTTTTCACCGGAAAAGAATCACAACTTGTTCTTTCTCCAGTCTTTTCTGAACTGTGCCACTAAATGGAGTTGTCTCTTTTTTGAGCCTTCCTGGTGCTCTGTGCTGGCCCAGCCTCTTGGCCTGGTGTATTTCCTCCTGGACGGGGCTCACCAGAACTCGAATTGCCTGCCTCACCCCCCGGGCATTCAGCCCTACCTAAAACTCAGCAATGGAGGCTTCTCCAGCTACAAACATCCATCTGCCAGGATGGTTATAAACGAGCAACACAGCAACCATAGAAAATGTTTTTTTCGATTTCATCACTCCCCACACACACTCATATTTTTGTGAGGCATCAATATATTCTCTGAGATTTCACTTTAGATTTTTTTGTGTGTGGGACTCTGCACTCAGACTAACAAGTCATATATTAGATCTCATAAAAATGTTGAAATTTTTCTTCAGTATGCCTTTTTGTGTTCTAGAAAAGGGTTTAAATTTTCTAATTTGATGCTCTGAGTATTACAGGTTGCCAAAATGGTTATCAGAATTTCCACAGTAAATTTAGGGCTCTATTCACAAGAACAGAACAGGCAGGGAAGTGAGAGGCTCCATGTACCGGCCGGTCTGCCAGCTACAGCACAGCTGGTGTAAGTCACACCGAATTACAGAAAAATAGAACTCAGAGTTTGTGGAAAATCTGTTCAGATTCAGTTGTCAGCTACATAATCAATGATTTAAGTGAAGCCCAAAGCTCTTTCTGAAAAGGCCTCCTAGGAATTTTTCCTCCTGTGATTAGTGACTCCATCTGCCCTAGTCTGGAATATTCAGTTATTTTCCTTTCATAGTTAAATTTAGATATAGGTCCCACTGACATACTGAACATACTAAGAAAGCAGTGAGGTTCTTAAATTTACATCTTACTACTAGGGAAAGGCCTCTGTTTTTAACCCTTAGGAATACCTAATGATTTGAATAATGGCATTGTCAGGAATCTCTCTTAGAAAATTGAGAAATGCTCCTGTGTTTGTTCTTCCACCAGTGATTTAGAAAAGGTAATTGGAAAACAATATTCTCTGTCCTTGTGGCAATGCAAATAGGGAAAACATACAAGCTCTCTGTTGATCTTGCAGGAATCATGTAAATAAAACCAAACAGAGCCACCGTTTGGTGCTTCATTAAACGTTAGGAATTAGCAGTAATAATAAGACTCCAGTTAATAGTAAATCCCAGGCTTGAAAAGAAACTTCTAAAAGGAAAGCTCTCCACTTAAATATAAATTTTAAAAATAAACTTTAAAAATTAAGGAAAAGAAGTAACTACAGTCCAGCATTTGCATGCCACTTCATGTCTCCATGGTTGCAGGCAAATAGCTTTGCATAGCAGTAGGTCCAGCCCCCTAAGAGGCTTCCTTCAATGGGCCAAATAGCCACAGCATTGAAATCAGCCCTGACAGACAGGACCACAGACCTGCTAGCTTGGGTGTGCCCCCTCATTGCCCTTTCTGGATACAATGTTGGCATTAGCCAACAGCACCTCACCCCACAAGAGTGAGGCACTGGGACCCTCCTAACCCCAGACATACAGCTGTATGGGATTGGTTTCACCACCGCCCCCACCCCTGCTACTGTGTGCTTCTCACTTCTTATCTCAGAACTTACAACCACACAGCAAAATAGGCCTTGTTTTTCCTGTTTGCAGATGAAGCAACTAGAACACTTGGTTGGTAAGTGCTGGAGACTGTGTTCTACCCTCAGTCTCCCTCGCTTTCCAACCTGCCAAGCTGCTTATGTCAACAGAATTTGAGAGCTCATATTATGTATTTCACTACTTCAGCACTTCATTATATATCCTGCCTTATCTTATTCACTGATTCACATGACCAATCTTAAACCAATCAGTGATGGACCAATCTTTAGGACACATTAGAATCACCTATGTGCTTGCTTAAAATGCATATTCTTACTCTCTCCACCTACTCTAAAATTATGATTCAGTAGGTCTGTGTTAAGAGTGGAGTAATTTGTATTTTAACAACTTCCCTCCCTCACCCTCCCCTGTGATACGAATTTAAGTATGAGAAATACTGAATTAATCTAAGTTCCTTGAGGGACAGAGCCATTGTATATAAATATGTAGTATTACAGGTGTGGACTAGAGTAAATATTGTATATGAACTAAAGTAAATATTTAGTGAACACTTAATGTATCTTTATTGCAAATGATATTTTTATTGGTAAGTGACTAGATACAGACACAGCGCTTTCAGCTGCACATAATAGAAGCACTAACCAAAAATGGTTTAAATATAAGAATACTGATTAGTTCATACAACAAAAGAAAAGCCAGAGTTTGGTAAATTTAGTATCGTCAGAACATCATTAAGAAGCCAGGTGTTTTTTTATCCTGTCTCCCTGCCATTTCCTTTTTCCTCATGATCACAAGATGGCTTTGGTAGTTCCAAGTATCATGCACAGACAGGACAACATTCAACAAAGAAGTGGGAAGTTTCTTCTTGTGTATCCCTTCTTGAAGGCAAAGACACTTTACCCAGAAGCCCCATAGCAGGTTTCTCTTTGCATCTCATGAGCCAGAATTGCTTCACATGCTCTTACCATAACCAATTGCATATCAATCCGCAAGAATGGAATCATCATGATTAGTTTGCCCCCTCAGAAGGGCATGGGGGACAGGAAGGATGAACCAAGTCAGGCAGAAGTTGGGGGTGGCTGTTGGAAGGGTAACCAACAGTATCTGCCATACTGAGAACACCTAGGAGAAAACAATTTCTAAATTTTGGGGGAAACACAGCATAATTTATAAGCACAGTATCTGTACAGAACTGAAAACTAAGAGATCAAATAGCTTTGCTGGAAAATGTGGGCTGTCAATTGTCTAGAGGCCACAAAGCATCACAGGCTCAAAGAAAATAACGAGCAGATCTGCAGTCCACCACTAGGCTATGTGTCACCTTCAGCAGAGCCTGGCGTCTTCTTCTCTTCTGCCTCTGACTCATACATCCAATCCAGGGTAGCGCTGTCAGCATGGTGGGGGTTTTAGAGGAATGGATTTTATATATGGTAGGTACCATTTGGTGATTTTCCAGGAGAACATTTTTGAACCAAATGAGTGGTAAATGGAATCTGACTAACAAAACCACTTGGCAAAGTTTTCTTTGCGCTTCAAATTTACAGGTGATAGAAAAGAAGAACCTTTCTGAGCGTGCAAGTGTGTGTGCACATGTTACAAAGACAACTACTATTTTAATAAAAAAATCAATTTGAAAAACAAAAAGAAAAGAAGAATCTCACCCAGGCTGAGTCTATTTTATATTGTTCAAGAGAGTAAATTATGTCTTGAGGCTCCAACAAGCTGTGACTCCATAGAGCCATATTTTTGGGTCCAGTTTTCCAACAACTGAGCCTTAAGAGAACAGTCCAGGTAGAGAAATCAGTCTGTCAATCAAAAAATATTTTTTGACTGCTTACTAGGTGCCATGCACTGTTCTCGGTGTCAGGGGACTGTGCAGAACAAGTTAGAAAGTGCCTATGTGGTTGAATGAGGGAATAGTGGGAGGAGATGAGGTTGGAAGGGAGGGAGATCGAATTTTATTCTGAGAGAATGGATAAGCCATAGGAGGCTTTTAAGTAGTCAAGTGCTACCATTTACTCTAGCTGCTGTATGGAGGATGTGCTGTTTGTTAGGAGGCAAAAGTGGGAGAGATAATGGTGGCCAGGATCAAGAAAGGAAGAAAGAACTGGCTGGGCACAGTAGCTCATGCGTGTAATCCCAGCACTTTGGGAAGCCAAGGCAGGCAGATTTCGTGACCATCCTGTCCAACATGGTGAAATGCTGTCTCTACTAAAAACACAAAAATTAGCTGAGTGTGGTGGTGCATGCCTGTAGTCCCAGTTACTCGGGAGGCTGAGGCAGGAGAATTGCTTGAACCTGGGAGTTGGAGGTTGCCGTGAGCCAAAATCATGCCACTGAACTCCAGCCTGGCAACAGAGTGAGACTCTGTCTAAAAAAAAAAAGGAGAAAGAACTAAGGAAACTGTGCATTTGGTACTTAAGAACACATCTGAGTGTTACTTCTGCAGCAACCCTATTAGGTCACATGAGTAGCATTAGTGTCCCCTGCTTAATGTTGGAATGATGAGAAAATGTAGGAGATAATGTTAACATTTGATTTCAGAATCCATGAGTTTCAAATTGTGACCCTGACATCTCCAAATTGTATGACTATTCCTTGTTCTGTCTGGTAAATTTCGTCAGTCTGGTCTTCCAAATCACTAATTCATTCTTTAGCTATTTGCCCTATTATATTTATCCCATCTTTTATTTTTTTATTTAAATTATGCTTTCCATATCTAATGTTTACTTGTTTACTCTTTATGTTTTCTAGTTTTTCTTATTTTACTAATAACTTCTGTTGTCTTCTCTCTTAATATGTTTATTAGCCTTTTAAAAATTTCTGTGTACATTTTAACATTTCTCTTCTGTGGGAATCTGTAATCTAGCAGGTTATTTGTAGATTAGTTACTTTTGAAAAGGCTGTGCTCCTCAAAAGTCCTATTAGTTTGGCCTTTAAACTCACTTTCCCCTGGGTATTTCAGCCAGACCCTGGTCGCCAGTGGAGCCTTGTTAGCTCCAGTGAGTCCAGGAGTGGGATGTGGATGAGCCCTAGGCACCAGCAAACTACTTCGTGTTCCACAAAATAACTTCTCCTGTCAGGTCTTCACCTTTTGCTCCCCAGGAAGAAGCAGCTTTAGGAGGGCAGTTGCTTTCCCACCCTGGGGGTATTTAGAAGTGGAACAAGGTGGCAACAACTCCTCAAAGTCAGTTGTTCCCCAAGTTAGTGGTTATTATTACTGCTCCAACTCCTTACCAACACAGGCCCTCTGCCCTGCCTGATCTTTCTTTAGAGGACACCTAGAACAGTTTGACATTTCACATGAGTCAGAGCAACTGGTCCCAAGGCAATAGAGAAGAACAGCAGACTTATGTTGTTCCTCTTCTCCATTTTATCCTCCCACAGCCCTGCCAAGCTGTCTCTTGCCCCAGGCTAATGCAACTATCTGACTCAGGTTGGGTTGCCCAGGGAATAGACTGAGATGGAGATTGGTAAATAGAAGGCTTATTGCAGAGCACACAGGGATCAACACCTGTGGAAAGGAAGGGAAAGGAGCAGAATTCGGCAGAAGGAGTAGTTGAACTATATGAAGTTAGTTGAGCCAACTAACTTTAATTAGTTACATATGGATTTTATATATATTAGGTACCGTGGCTCCAGTAGTTGAGCCGATGAAGACTTCAGCTAACTTCACAGGAAGCTCTGGAGCTGCGACAGCCCTTCAAAGCTGTTCGGTGTTAGAGTGAGCATGCCAGGCCTTTATACCCACACACTGTCCAATCACTGAATGAAGCTGCCCCAGAAAGTGGGCATGACCTTGACAAGGTAACACTTTTCACCAAGGCAGTTCCCAGAGAAAGCCAACAGCTGAGGTCTGCCAGCTGGCAGCACTCCAACAGTTGAGGGGGATAAGTCCTTCCTTCTTGAACGGGGAGCTGGGTGGCACATCACGGCATCCACAGCACCACCCACACATGCACCAGTTTAAAATAGCCCCCACTGCCCTAGGGGCTTTTCGCTTTCTCCAAGTCCTCCAGGATTTTATAGGGGAGACAGGATGGGAAGCCACCTTAATTCAACATTTTTATCACCAGAGTCAGAACAGGATTTTTTTTAACCTCTGAAAAACTGTAACTCATTTCCTTTCTTTCTGCACTTTGTCTCACATGAGCTGTCATATCCCTCTGGAGCCAATTTACTTTAGCTCTCATGTTCTCGCTACCCTCAAGTCTGCGTCCCTTGTTGAAAGCTTCATCTTCCCAGGAGGCTGAAGCGGAGTGAGTCCTCTGAAGACCCAGCCAGAGCCAAGCAGAGGTGTGCTGGCTCCGCAGAGAAAACAGGACCCCTGGGCCTGGAGGATGGCCATATTTTCCATGGGACCAAAGTCCGCTCTGTGAGTCCCACAGAACCCCCACATCATTTCTCACATCCTAAGCCCCCATCCCACAAGACAGTTGCAGTATCTGGGATGTGGAAAGGGCCAAGGCGGGCAGTGGTGGTATGACTCTTTCTTTTGAAAGCTACCTAAATGATTCTAAAAATGCCTGTTCTCTATTACACACACACACACACACACACACACACACACACACACACACACACACACACACACCAGCTCAGGCAATCTCATTTTCTTCATCCAAGTCTTCAACCGCCATTTATTTCTCTAATAACATCCAAATATCTACCTCCAGACACATTTCAGACTGTTCAAGGGGTATCTCCATATGGATACCATATACAAAATCTCAAATTTCTTTTCTTCCCCCTAAACCTAACTCTTTTTTGTTCGAATTTTCAGTCTTCATGAAGAGTGGCATCATACGTTTAGCTCAAATCCAAAACATCAGAAGCTCTCCCTCCTTCAGGCTCATTTCCAATCTATCTCAAAGTTCTATAACTTCTAGGTTCATAGTATCTGTAACATCTATCTTCCCTCTTTATGTCCAAGATCACCACCTGAATCTCAGACTTTCCTCATTTTTTCATGTAGATTACTGTCCATGTTAGTTATCTATTGCTGTGTAGCAAAGTATACCAAAACTCAGCAGCATAAAACAGCAAATATTTATCTTACAGTTTCTCAGGAACAGGAATTCTAGGATGTTTCACTTATATAGCTCTTGGTAGGACACCTCAGACTCTTGCTGGCTGTTGTCAGGAGTTTTCAGTGTCTCACCATGTGGACCTCTCCCTAGGGCTATTCAATATGACAGTTGGCTTCCACCAAAATGTATGAGGGTGGAGAGAGAGAAAGAAAGAGAAGGGAAGGAGGGAGAGAGGGAGGGAGAGGGAGAGGGAGAGGGAAGGGAAATTGATTATCATAGGGTGAGGAGCAAACCGCAAATATTGAAAGGCACAGCAAAACTAGCTTGCTTCTTCAAGAAGCTGATCTGTGAAGGGAAGGAGTAATATACTAATGCCAAAAGAGACTATCAGGATTTTTATGTTTCTTTCTTCTTACATGAAATAGCCTTGGCCTTTGTATTTTCCCAGTTTTTGATTTACTTTGTTTACTTTTTATTGAACTTCTGACTCTTTTGCTCATCTTTGCCTTTAATCTGTGATTTCTTCCAGCCGTTAGTAGGCAGCCCTCTCCTCACCATAGAATTATCAGGTATTACATTTATATGGATCCAGAAATCATCCCACTTGGCTTATTAGAATAGTGGGTAAATTGAAGAGGAAGCACATTCCAAGGGTGATTTTGAGGTGGAGTTTGGAGGGGACCACTTCTCTGCATGTAATGTAGTATGAACTCCAGACTGCTTAGGCTTGAATACCGGTCCACCATTGTTAGCTGGGTAAACTTAGACAAGTTATTCAATCTTTCCAAGCCTCAGTTTCATTATTGTAAAAAATGGGGTATATTAATAGATCCTTTATGGTGTTATCATGAAGATTCAATAGATGAATCATTTAAAGTGCTAGCCACAAGGTCTGGCTTATATTAAATGCTCTAATATATTAGCTATAACTATTTGTAAAGTGCAGGAGTAGCATATGGACATGGTGGTAACACTTTTGACTGCTCAGTGACGTTTTCTTCCCTCTTTCTGATTCTCAGCTTCTAGAATTATGTTATCCCAAACAGTAGCCACCGGCCATATGTGCCCGTTGAGCACCTGAAATGTGGCCTGTCCAAATTGAGGAGTGTACGATACATACTGGACTTCAAAGACTCATTTTTAAAAAGAATATAACATATTCCAATAAAAAGTTCACATTGATTACATGTTACAGTGACATTTTTTATATAATGGGTTAAATAAACTATATTGCTAAAATTAATGTCATCCTTTTTTGTTTTGTTTTTTTTTGAGATGGAGTCTCACTCCGTCACCCAGGCTGCAGTGCAGTACCTCGATCTCAGCTCACTGCGACCTCCATCTAGTGGGTTCAAACAATTCTTGTGCCTCAGCCTCCCAAGTGGCTGGGACTATAGGCATGTGCCACCACGTCCGGCTAATTTTTGTATTTTTAGTAGAGATAAGGTTTCATCATTTTGGCCAGGCTGGTCTTGAATTCCTGACCTCAAGTGATCTGCCCACCTCAGCTTCCCAAAGTGCTGGGATGACAGGTGTGAGCCACCACGCCTGATCTGTCATTGGTTTTAAAAAAATGTTTCTTAATGTGGCTATTAGAAAGTTTAAAATTGTCTATTAGGTTTGCATTATATTTCTTTTGGGCAATTTTGTAAAGATAAAATTATAGAGCTACTAAATTAGAAAGAAGTAATATATTTCTATATTTTCTTTATCTGCATAGAATGAGCCCCACTTCTTCCTTTATGAGCCAACCAGTTTCTGTTGACCTTCACTGGGCAGTTAATGCCTTGCTGTCGGCGCACACTGATCCTTGTGACCAACCATCCATCACTAGGGTCATAATAATGATAACTGTGGCCAACCTTTAGCCAGCTTCTGTGACTGCCCAAAAAAACTTAGTTGCAGATTAATCCTCAGACAGCAAACAACCAACAGGGAAGAAACAAACTTCTTATTTTTTAAATTCCTTTGCCAGAGATACTTGATATCAAATTGGAGAAAGTTGCAATGGCAAATACAATAAAAATAAAAAAGAGAAAAATTGCATATGGCAAATACCACCAGTAGGCAATCCTGTACACATTTTCTCCTTCCTCTTTGCTAATAAAAGTCCCAATTTTGTTTAAGGCTACAATATACCTAGTTCAAAAAAAACAAAAGAAGTTATAAGAGGTGGACATACGACATAGCTTCAGCCAATGAAATACAGACAAAAGTGTCATAGTAAGTCTTTTAGAAAAGCTGTCTTGATTTTTTTTTTTTTTTTTTTTTTTTTGAGACAGAGTCTCACTTTGTCGCCAGGCACTAGGCCGGAGTGCAGTGGCATAATCTCAGCTCATTGCAACCTCCGCCTCCCAGGTTCAAGCAATTCTCCTGCCTCAGCCTCCTGAGTAGGTGGGACTACAGGCACGTGCCACCACACCCAGCTAATTTTTGTATTTTTAGTAGAGACGGAGTTTCACCATGTTGGCCAAGATGGTCTCGATCTCTTGACCTCGTGATCCGCCCACCTCAGCCTCCCAAAGTGTTGGCATTACAGGCGTGAGCCACTGTGCCCGGCCGGCTATCTTTATTTTTAAAAGGATGGGTGGGGACAAACTCAATAGATACACACACATTTTTTTTTTTTTTTTTGCCTTCTGTCTTTTCTGTCTGGAACAGGGACACAATACTTCACGGTGGAACAACAAGATTGAGACCTGAGGGTAAATGTCACACACTACGAGTGGGCCAGGAAGCCAGAAGGAGCTGGGCACCCAGTGACTTCCTTGGCCAGCTGCTCTAGCCCTGGGTCCATCTACCTCTCGACTTCTTGTTACATGAGCCAAATAAACCCTACTTGTTGAAGTCACTCTCTTTGGGTTTCCAATAAACACAGCTAAACACAACCCCAGCTGAAACTTGCAGTCCAGAAAATGCTAATGTTCACAATCTGGTCCTAAAATCTGCCATCCTAAGGACATTTTCACTTCCAAGAAAATTTGTCACTATTGGCCAAAAGCAAATAGTTATTTTGGCTCATGCAATGAGAATAAGCATGAATTATTTGGCCTTGGCTTCTTATGATCCAGCATATATAATAGTCATCATTTTAAAAAGATATATACTATATATCTATACATCTACTTAAGTATATAGATACAAATATATATTTCCAAGAAGGCAAGGGCTTTATCTGTCTTATTCATCATTTTATTCCCAGGTCCTAACAAAGGCCAAACCCCCCTTTCCTTTTAAAGCTGACTTCTATTTCCAGTGATATTCACAACATATGATGCTACCATTCAGAGGTGGCAACATGGAAAACAGCCTAGGCTAAGTTACAGGTGACCTAGAGCTAATCCTGGCTCTGCCAAATAAACAGTTCTGGGACATTGAGACATTTCTTCAAATAAAAACTCGTGCCGAAGTTCAATGTACTAAGCAGGTAAGATTGAAGAGAGAAAACCCACAGCCCCTTCTACTGGGTCATAGGATAATAAGAAATCCCCAAGAAATTTAATAGCATTAGAGACAAATTTAAAGTAAACTTCTAACTCAGTTACATAGATTTGAAGGAATGTTGCCATGTTTGTGTATACAAAATGTGACTTGGTATGCGGTCAGAAATCAGTGCACATAGACCTTTGGAAATGACCTGTATTTGGGAATTATATAACCAAGTGTTTTAGCACATGGACTTTGGATAACCTAGGACCAGTTACCTATCCCATTAATTTGTTTGATACTCCCAAAAAACACAATCCTGAATAATATTAAGTGTTGAAATCTCAAAAGATCAAAATTCCCAAAATATAATTCTGGTAAAAAATAATTTAAAAGACATTTACTTACATTTATAAAAGGAGATTTATTTATTTGTTTTCTGTCATATGAAAACATGACAGAACATTTCACAGGCCACTTTACACAATAAAATAAGCAATAGTAACATTTGCATTTTTACGAGAATAAACACACAGGTATAGCAACAACAGTCACATGGATATAATGTTATGAGCAGATGAACCATATTCATAAATAAGTCAAAATTCAAAATGTATAAATACATAACACTATGATGGTAATTGTGTGCACTTATAACTGTAGACATCTGAAATACCATGACAGATAATTTAAGTCTTTTCATAAGATTGATCAAAAACTTCAATGAGTCACCACGGCATATGCAATTGCCCAAAGAACTGAGATCTTGAGAAATTTTATGTTTCACAAATGCGGATGTACAAAAAAGACATCTCTTAATTTATTGGGAAAGTTTCAACATTTTTACATACACAATGCTTTTACACAAAGTCAATGTGGTGATAATGCACTTTTGTGGAGTCAAATCTGCAAAAAATGTGTGAAATAAATTAGAACTTTCTAAAAGTCTTTATGCAATTTATACTCCAGTATTGCAAATGATGTGAAGATGAAATACATAGCATAGCAAATTGTGAAAAGTAATAAATAACAATGCTGACAATTTAAAATAGTGGGGAAAAACTAGAAAGAAAATTCAACATTTGAAAAAGTGTATTACAGGGCTACATTATGAACAATTGCATGGAGGTAGTCCATTAGAGCTGGCCAACTTTCACATTCATATTTTGAAGTTTGCATGGCAATGAATTGCTAGTTTTTTTCTTTCAAGACATGGCTTTCTTCAGAGAATATGTTCATATTTCATTCATTATTCACATAGCACTGCTCTTTTTGAAATTCTTCTATGATTCAATATACACCAACATAAGCATTCCCTATTAAATATTTCCAACTTTGCAAAATTTTTCTATGCTGTTTTGGGTACACAGAAATTCATTCCACATGCACTCATATGCAGAAGCAATACTGATAATCAAATAGTCACATTGTTGTGTGTCGTCTTATCTTACTATGTGCATAATTATATTTGAACCAGTTGGTAACTTTGCCAGCTTCTTCAGGCAAATGTGGATTTAATTTATTAAAATCCCCTAAAATGTCATTAGCTGGGAGGAATGCCAATGCAAACAAATGAATTATTTTTAAACCATGTGGGGTGGCCAATCCACTTGTCTGAATTTTTCACCAAATGCGTTGGGCTGAATGACAAAAACGAATTTTACTGATGACACCTTGAGATTCATGTTTAGAAGCCTTGATGGGAACTAATTCCAAATCTGTTATGGTTTGCGGATTCTACTGAAATCCATTTTCTTCCGCAAAGTCCACCAAATCTTTGAATAAGTGTTTATAAAGTGCTTCACTTTTTCCAGTCATTAACATATAAACAAGCATAAGTTCAAGAATAATTGGATCCAACTGGGGCATGAATTGTATACAGCTGATAAGAAATATGGGGACTTGAGAGAGATCCAAGATGGCCGATTAGCAACAGCTCAGGAATGTAGCTCCTAGTGAAAGTGCAGAGAACGAGTGGTCGCCGCACTTTCCGACGAATTTTTGTTGCCCACAGACCGGGAGATTCCCGGCAGAGGAGCCACACGGGTCGCCATCGCGACTCTTTTGGCCGGCGCGGCTGTTTTGCCGGTGCCCCAGCGCCGCACTTGTCGGTGCAGAGTGTATGGCACAAAGGGGCTTGGCTGGTCCCATCCCCACAAGGAAAACAGCAATTGGAAGCGCTGAGGACTGAGAGTTGCACAGCAAGCACAGTGAACCCGGAAAGGTCTGGCTCTGTGGGGAACGGGCATCCGCCAAAGGAAAAAGAAACAGAAAAAACTTCATCACTGAACGGAGAGAGATCCAAGATGGCCACGTAGCAGCAGCTCGGGATTCTAGCTCCCAGTGAAAGCGCAGAGAGTGAGTGGATGCCGCAGTTGCAAACGAATTTTTGGTGCCCACAGACTGGGAGATTCCTGGCGAAGGAGCCACATGGGTCACCCGCGCGACTCTTTTGGCCGGTGTGGCTGTTTTGCTGGCGCCCCGGCGCAGCGCTTCTCGGTGCGGAGTATACGGGACTGGCTGCCCTTTTAGTCGGGCTCAGCTGGTCCCATCCCCACAGGGAGAGCAGCAATTGGAAGTGCTGAGGACTGAGTTTCACAGCAAGCACAGCTGAACCCGGGAAGGCCCAGCTCTGTGGGGAAGGGGCGCCCCCCGAAGGAAAACTAAGAAACAGAAAAAACTTTATCACCAACAAGCCGGACGTCCACTCAGAGACCCAATCTGAAAGTCGGCAATTACAAAG
>CAUYQU010055241.1:0-30195 GCA_963574635.1 Cheracebus regulus
TCTTTATCTATTGTGTAGGGATTTACATTTAGAAAGGTAACATTCTTTAGAGGTCAGGCAGGATCATAGATCTTAAAGGTGTAGGGATTTGCATTTAGAAAGATAACATTCTTTAGAGGTCGTATATTCATAATATACGACCTTAAGGGCTTAAGCAGTGTTTGGTAAACAGAGTCATATAACTAGCCCAGAACAGGAACCAAGGAAAAACACAATGTCTAGTAAGACCACACAGCCATCACCAGGCCATTATGTTAGCGTCAGAGAGTCTGAAATAACTTCTACAGAATCATCCTTTAGTTTCTGCTTTCCCGTAGCTCGACTGCCTCCAGGAGCGGTAAATGTGTCTGGGCTCAATCTCACATTATGGCGGAGGTGCGGTCAGGGGGCCTCTACGCTGGAGCGTTCCCCACATCTCATGACTCCCACAAATCTTTCTGCTTCAGTATCCATCCCTGTCATCCTCAATCATTGGGTGGAACAGCTTGTGGGACGCATGGGATGACTGCAAAAGACCACAAAGCAGGCGAGCCCTCCCAGCAATTACATTCCCTATAGTTGGAGGAGTGTCACCGTGGCTGTCCAGAACTACTATTATTTTTCCCTGAGTATGGGTGCTTAATATTATAACTCAGAATAAAGTCAGCGCCACATTAAAATAAACCTTCTTATGTAAATAACACTTGAGAGTATAACAAATAAGAAATGACTTGCCAAACCACTGGCCCTTTATTTTTTCATCACAACTCAGAAACAAAGATGGCACTACATTAAATCAAACCCTTTTCACACAAAGAAGAGTTTTGTTCATCAGATCGTTAGACTGCTGGTGTGATGTTACAAGATGATGCTGAACATTGTAAATGTGCAGGTGTTTCTAAAATGAATGTTTTAGGGGGGCAAGTGTATCTCTTATTAGTGGCCCACAGCATTTGAGAACCTTGATTTTTTACTTAGCATGTTTGTGCTGCTTTATGATGTATCCAACTTCCTGAAATAGATATACAGAACAGGCAGATTGTTCACATTTTGGGACATGCTAGATAAAAGTGTGGAAGTCATAGCAATAGAGAGCTATTTTACATTACAAAGCTTTATTGAGCAGTTATAGACATAACTCCTGCCCTTAGAGCTACAATTCAGCATTTTATACTCTCCTGGATATTACCTTTGAATTTAATTCTAACATTGTAGCATCAATTTGAGTGGAGGCCATATGTTTAAGCTTCATAAACTCAGCTTAAATTTGGCATAATTCTGAAAAGCCCTGTGGCCTCTAAATACACAAAAATGTTGTACATTGAGTATAACAAGAAGTTTTAGGTATAGATATAAAACTAGACACCTTCAGCAAACAGATAAATATATGAAAAAATAAGATACTTGTAATGGTTTTTTGATGGAAGTTTTGAAATCTGATTTTCACAAATATCTCTGAAATTTAGGTTAGATCTAAAGAAATGGGAGAAATACACAAGAGGAAGGAATTAGAGAAGAAATTAAAAATGATCCAAGTACTTCTGGTATAATAAAGGAGTTCAACTCTTTATAAAATATTTATGGTTTACCAGGAGCTTTGGTGGTTCAGGCCAGTTGTCCAGGTGCTTAAGGAGGCAAGACTATGCATTCTAAGCCAGGCTGGGCAACATTAAAAACCTCTCATCCATTTAAAAAAAAAAAAAAACATTTATAGTTTACAATAATAAATTATAAAAAAGCCAAGGGATTCCAATCACTTATATGAGCTCAGGTCCTCCTATAATTCTTTATATTTAACATTTGACACATAATGTTGAAGACCTACTATGTGGCAGACACTGTCTTTACATGTGCTGTTCAGAATGGTAACCTCTAGTCACGTGTGTCTATGAAATACTTGAAATATGACTGGTTCACATGTGGATGTACTTTAAGTGTGAAATACCCAAGTTCAAAGACATAGAATGAAAAAAATCTTACTAATAATTTTAAGATATTTTATATCTTAAAATAATAATATTTTGGATATAATTGGGTTAAATAAAATACATAATGAATATTAATTTAACCTACTTCTTTGTGCTTTCCTAATGTAGATACTAGATAACTTGAAACAACAGAAATACACATTTTATTATATTTCCATCAGGAAAAACTGTGAAAAGTACTATTGTAGTAGATATTCATGATTTTGGTCAAATACATCTATTTTTTCATCTTCCTTGGTACCTGGTAGGATAGCACAGCCTCACTCACTTTGAAGTGAAATGTGGCCACCAGGCTTCCTTTAACAAAAGAAGTATGAGGAGAAGTGTTACTTCAGCCAGTGTGCTATTTACTGTTAGCTGCTGTTAGCACTGAAACAGATGTTGCAAAGAGGCCACCATCTTCCTGGCTGCCACGTGACTAACATTAGAGCCCTTCCATTTGCATTGTGGGTATGTAGTTTGAGGTAGATACAAACTTTTAATGAAAATTTCTCCAAAAATGTCCAACAGAAAACAGCCACATACAAGCAAAAGTAATTATTTAAAAATGATTGTATACCTTGTGCCAAGATCATGGTCTCTCACACCATTCTCCAATTTCTCTTTGAAGAAATGACTGATTCTATGGTTGGTGCAGGATCCAGCTCATCTTGTAGTGCTAGAAAGTAAGAAAGTGTGCAAAAGACAAAACAGCAGTATATGTCAAAAGGACACAGAAGCCAATTGAAAGAGCTCTGAATGGCCAAATTTGGAACAATTGGAGCAAAAGATAGAATAAAATAACATAACATAGCACTTCATTATATTTCTAAATATAAAATAAATATCCATGGGTATATACTGATAAAAATAAATTACTGAATATATAAATAAATTGGAGATGAAAGACAGATTTCCTCAACAGAAAAATTTTAAATCATTTATTTAGACACTACTCTCTACCTGAGGAAGTGAAACTTAACTGCCCATCCCTTAAGTGTGGTCTTAGTGACTTGTTTCCAAATAGCACAGTAGGGAGAGGCAAGTGGTGGAAACAGGTGACTTCACAGTGGAGAAGCCTGGCAAATACTATCTTTTCCAGGTGACCAATTTTAAAATCCTCAGTGACAAGTCATGTAGACCACATGTACCATTGATATATAATGTTGACAGTGGCACAAAATCTCTGATTTTCGTCCCAAAACCATAACCCACTGATATGGTTTGGCTATGTCCCCACCCAAATCGCATCTTGAATTGTAACTCCCACAATTCCCATGTGTCATAGGAGGAACTAAGTGGGAGGGGTTTGAATTATTGGGGTGGGTCTTTCCTGCACTGTTCTTAGGATAGTGAATGAGTCTCATGAGATCTGACGGTTTTACAAATGGGAGTTTCCCTGAACAAGCTCTCTCTTTGCCTGCAGCCATCCACATAAGATGTGACTTGCTCCTCTTTGCCTTCTGTCATGATTGTGAGGCCTTCCTAGCCATGTGGAACTGTAAGTCCATGAAACCTCTTTTTCATCCCAGTCTAGGGGATGTCTTTATCAGCAGCATGAAATGGACTAATACACCCACCTACCTGAAAAAAACATCAGACAAAACCAAATTGAGGAACACTGTACAAAATACCTGTTGCAGTGTTATTTATTCTTTATCCTTATATTTTGATTTGCCTTTCTTTTGTAAATAAGAATCTTTTAGAAGACATTAATGATTTCATTTCATATGGAGATTTTGTTACTTAGAAAGTAGCCCCCAAAACTGTCAAGGTCATGAATAAACAAAGTCTGAAAAAGGGGCATATCCCAGAGGAGCCTAAGAAGCCACAACAGCTAAATGTAACCTGTTATCTTGGACAGGATGTGGAAACAGAAAAAGCCCACTAGAGAAAAGCTAATAAAATTTAAATAAAGTTCAGTTAATAAGTAATATAGCAATATTGGTTTGTGAGTTGTGACCAATGTGCTATATAGTAATAATATAAAACATTAATGAGGGAAACTGAGCATGGTGTGGATGTGAATTCTCTGTACTGTCTTTGAAAGTTTTCATTAATTATAAAACTATTTTAAAATAAATGTTTAGATGTTTTAAATATTGTAGCTTCTTTAAAAACATTCTTATTCCTTTATTGAGAGATAGCTAAGCCAAGATTCAAGTATTTCACTATCTGGATAACCTCCTAAAGACTTTTCCTGACCTCAAGAGTGTAACTGTATCAATTAAAGTTTTCTTCACAAAGACATGATAGGAGCCTTCACTCTGGTGAAATATTTTGTGATCATATTGACATTGGTTGTTTTTCTATTTAGATTTGAAAATCACTGAGATACTGAGTTATAAGAAATAAGAGTAAAATTAGTAAAAAGTAAACATATTTATTTATGTTTGTTACTCCTGCTCCTTCAGTTGGACTTATCCCTTCAGCTTTGAGTAATCTTGGATCTCATCAAATTTGAATAAGAAATTTGTTGATTTCTACATAGAAAAATTAGTTTCAGTTTCTGCCTCTGGGAATCGATTGAATGATGAAAATGGCTCCACTCAAAAGCATTAATTAGTATAAACACAGAGTGTGGAGGACATGAATGGAAATTATGTTACAGACTTAGTGTCATATATATATTTTTGAATCCATAGCCATTATCTACTTGGTGTTAACCCAAAGGCTGAGAAGCAATTCCATAGCCATCCTCAAGTACCAAATTCAAATTTCAATCTAATAACCTTTGAATGATGGCCCACCATTTTTCCTTCTTTGTCCAATTGTCTTCTTCCTTTCTCTTTTTCTCAAATGTTGGTCTTTTTTTTTCATATTTCTCCATGTCCTAGAAAAAACCTGAAGATGGGATGTTTTCAACGAAATCAGAGTGCCAACTGCTCAGTGGAATGGGATGGGATGTGAAACCTACCCTTACCCCCTAATGTATTGCAGGGCCAATTCATTGATGGCATTAACTCTGCTGTGTACTCTCACAGCTGCAGTCATTGAAGACCTATAGGCCCTATTGTTGAACATATTCAATTGGAATCCTTTATAAATAGACCAAGAATGTACAAGAAAATGGGGAAATTACTGTGTAATTTTTTTTAATCCATCCAGTTCTCCTTCCCTTTGCCTTTCCTGATTAGTCTCAGAAATTTTTTCATTCTTTACATTTTCCCTTTCTTTAAAATCAGTATTCCTTACTTTGTCTTTGATTCTACATTTATTTTCCTTTACAATATCATGCATACACAAAACACACACACACACACACACACACACACACACACTTTAAAGATGTAACTAATATTATTTTCCCTGTGAAAAGTTTGTTTTACTAAACTATGTACTAACCTCTGTGTAAAATTTCTTTTAAAATGCTATTTTATACAAAGTTAGGTGAGCATTCAGTGTTGGACTAAAATTTATAGAAATTATATAAGTGCTACTTGCTTCCAGGTAAGCATTTTTAAATTAAAATCACCTCATCAAATAGAGCTCTCTGAAGATATGTTAACAATGTCCATTTATAAAATTACATGGGATTCAAATTATCATTATCATCATAAAGGTTCAAATGAGAAGTTAGATCTTTTTTAAAGCAAGTCACTAGAAAGAAAAACAAAACTGCTGGCTATTTATCTAACATCTACTCTTTCTCATAAGGTTGAAGTGATTCATCCAGATAGAAGTTCAGACGCAAGTCATTCTTCTTGTTTGTAAATAAGCAGAATACTTTCCCCACAGGTATTACTCAGACATAAATTATGGACTAATGATTGTATGTCAGTAGTTTCTGCATTTGACTTTGTAGATGCCCACCCCTTTGCCCTGCATAAATATTTGGGTCATCAATTACTTTCCAAATGTGCCATAATCACATATTTATGCTATTGTATAGTATAGGATGGAAGATACAGAGAATTGTAAGATGCAGTTTCCATCCATCATGATATTATACATAATTCATTATACTACTATCTTATTTTAAAAAAAACTTGGCATCACAAAGTTAAGGCATGTAGGTTTGAAATAGTAAATTCTATAATGATGTTTATCACTGGAACTCTTAACAACTCCCATCCACCTATATCTACGCAAAAGCATCACATTAAACAAAGGGTACTGAGGAAATATTCAAATGTATGGCTCAGCTATCTTAGTCTTTGATGCACTCCACTTTTAATAACTTATCCCAGACTTAATTGCAATTTATTTTATAATGATTAAGGAATATTCTTTCTATACACATCACATGAAAATGACGGCTATTGGGTCACTTATTTTTTTTACCACATTTGCCAAAACACAACATATTTTCTTAATATGGTCATTTCAAAAACTACAGTGAAATTCTCAAATAGCTTAAAAACTTAATTTCCCAACCCCTTTTCATTTTCTTTTAACTTAATCTAGCTGGAAAAATAGAATATTAAGAATCACCAGTTATTCCTACTCTCTCCAACTGCTTGACTATCACTTAACACAAGTTCTGTCATGAGGTCCAGTTGGATCCCTTGCAGAATATGGCTTATTTCTATCTGGCAGCCTCAACTATAAGACTGACAAATACTTATATTCTTCTTTTAATGAATGGATAATTTCCTTTATTTCTAAACTCAACATAACTCCCAAATATCTACCAGGCTTTGTAAATTTTTAACTTAGATAATATTCAATGCCAAGTAAGTACCTTGAAATGTTACGTATTGGCCAGACTCTTGAAGTGGTGGCCAGAATCTTGAAGTGGTGATGAGAAGCAAGGCCCCTGGAGTTTGCCTGATTCTGTCTCATAGGAAGTTTTGTGAGCTCAAACACATTATTTAAACTCACTCTGAAGTGCATTTCATCATCTAGAAAATTATGTTAACAATAGAATGTATACTACTTTTGTGAAGTTTAAAATTAATCTATTAGATTATAGTGTTTGGGATATAGTAAGCCTGGAATAAACATTAACTATTATTATTACTGACCCAGTCGTTAACTGCTTCCTTGGACTCAGGAACCAACCCTGACATGAGATTACATCATGCTCCTACAGCCAGATGTGCCTTAGCACAGCAACACTTTGTCACTATGTCCTGGTAAACAGAGATGTAGAAGTTCAGAGGAAAGATAAATTACTTTTCCAATCTAGGAAATTCCAATATCTTCACAGCACTACAGAATTTGCTACTTTCTAACAAAACACATAATTATATTTAAATTCTATTTATAATGCTTGATTCAAATGATTAAAAATAGACTTCCTTCAGCTACAGGTTAAAATGACCCTGTGCTACATTGGTCCATGACTCCTTCTATAGAAACAATTCTGACATATGACTCACTTTGATAACTTGCAAGTTGGCTGAAATTTAGTTTTGTTCTTTATATGAATAACTCACTTTAAACATTACATTTAGTTAACTCTTTGCTCTAAGAGCTTTATCATGGCATTTGGATAAGGGTCACCTCAAATTCTAATCCAAGGAGAAGTGACACAGAAGATGGGAAATCTGAACTGTAGGAACTCTTATCTTTTTAAGCAGAGCTATTGTCAGCAGATCATGCATAAAAATATGTACTTGTCTATTTGTAAATAATTTAAGCTTTTCCAACATCTAAATAAAGAAAAGATGCATAGAGGAGAACAGCCTCCTCAGATGAGACAGCAGTGGTTTGGCTTCAAGTGACAAAGATAATTTACATCAGTTTACAAATTAGCTATCAGTATGACAAACATGAAGCCAGTCGGTCTGCAACATGGGATATTATTAAATAACTGTCATCTTGTCATATGTTTAAATTAGTTAATTTGCTTCAATTCATTAATTTTTAAATTAATCAGTTCTATATGTTCTTTTGAAAAAAATATGGAAGGATTTTCCTGCAGCTCAACATTGCCCTCCTATGGATTAAAAGCCATCATATGGTATTTCAAAGTTTATAAAATAAATAGGAAAATTGTACTCCGATGGCATAGGTTTTAAAAGATGAATTAGCTCTCAGAATTCCGAATAGCACACACAACTGTACCCAGCATCCCTAACATGACCATATATTTGATTTTCTCCTTCCATAGATTAATTCTGCCTTGAAGACAGCTCACAATCTCAGACTACCCTTTGGTCTTGTGAACCACAATCGTTACAGAAAAATGATCAACATCATGATGTGTCCATAGTTATTTCATTGAGTCTGGCCAATACTTAACATTTCAAGGTACTTACTTGGCATTGAATATTATCTAAGTTAAAAATTTACAAAGCCTGGTAGATATTTGGGAGTTATGTTGAGTTTAGAAATAAATTATCCATTCATTAAAAGAAGAATATAAGTATTTGTCAGTCTTATAGTTGAGGCTGCCAGATAGAAATAAGCCAGATTCTGCAAGGAATCCAACTGGACCTCATGACAGAACTTGTGTTAAGTGATAGTCAAGCAGTTGGAGAGAGTAGGAATAACTGGTGATTCTTAATATTCTATTTTTCCAGCTAGATTAAGTCAAAAGAAAATGAAAAGGGGTTGGGAAATTAAGTTTTTAAGCTATTTGAGAATTTCACTGTAGTTTTTGAAATGACCATATTAAGAAAATATGTTGTGTTTTGGCAAATGTGGTAAAAAAAATAAGTGACCCTATAGCCGTCATTTTCATGTGATGTGTATAGAAAGAATATTCCTTAATCATTATAAAATAAATTGCAATTAAGTCTGGGATAAGTTATTATAACCTCTCTGAGTCTCAGTTTCCTCATCCGGAAAACAGTATTATTATTCCTGTTTTGCAAGTTCGAGCACGTGGATGGGAACTAACACAGGCAAAGTCTCTCACTTAGCATATCTTGGAAGAGAGTCGTGGCTCTACAAAGGGTGGATGATTAACAAACAATCCATAATTATCAGTGTAGATTTTAGAGTCTGACATGCCCCTTCACATATATTACTTAATTTCATTTTTTAAAATATAGTACCATTATTGGGGTTACTTCTTCACAGGGTGGCATCCCTGGAATTGTCAAAGAAGAAAGAAACCAATCTAGCTTGGAAAATTTTAAGGAACTTAATAATTGTAGGAGACAAATTAAACATCTCAAGACCAACTTTCAAGAGCAGAAACTTTCACCAAGGTTTTATGATAAAAATCCACATCCATAATTGAAGATAATTTCACTTGTCTCCCACTTTAGTTCCTTCTAATCACCATTTTAGAAATCTGCACTTTAAAAAGGTTGAGATAGACATTTATATAAGAAGCTGGTGAAGTGATTCTAAGAACTTCATTACAGGTCAAAGTGTTTGTTCTTAGGAATGTTTTCGGGAAATCTTATATTTCTCTTGTGGATTCTTAATATGCTTGGATATACAGCTCCAGGCCTTCCTTGGGTCTGCCAGGTTTCAATCACCTTACCCCCAAATGTATTGCTTATGTCATATCTATTTTCTGCAAGATCTAGCATGTTTAGGCCAGTCCAACACCAGCTTCGAGTGAAGATGGGGAAAATATTTCAATGATTTAATTATGTTCCAATCGCAGAAAAGAAACTAGCAAGTCTTCTGGGGCAGAAGTGAATACATCATGTTAACTGCAGCATTTACCATAGATAAATTAAAAGTGTTCATGGGTAGTATTAACCATCTTAATGGAGACTGTCTGAGAAAACAGAAAGAGAATGTAAGCCAAACTATGAGATGGTCTGATATCATAAAAGTTTACTTTGATGAATCATAAGGCACTGTTCTCAGTCCTTCACATGAATTAACACATTTATTTGTGTTTCATTTTGTTTTGTTTTCTTCAACTTTTAAGTTCTAGGGTACATGCATAGGATATACAGGCTTGTTGCATAAGTAAATGTGTGCTATGGTGGTTTGCTGCACAGATCAACTCATCACCTAAGTATTAAGCCCATAAACCATTAGCTATTCTTCCTGGTGCTCTCCCTTCCCCCAGGCCCCTGATAGGCACCAGTGTGTGTTGCGCCCGCCAATGTGTCCATGTATTCACATCATTCAGCTCCCACTTATAAGTGAAACATATGGTGTTTGGTTATCTGTTCTTGCATTTGTTTGCTGAGCATAATGGCTTCCAGCTCAATCCACATCCTTGCAATGGACATGATCTTTATTTTTCTTTTTTTATTTTTGTTTTTATGGCTGCATAATATTCATGGTGTATATGTACCACATTTTATTTATCCAGTCTGTTATTGAGGGGCATTTGGATTTATTCCATGTCTCTGCTATTGTAAATAGTGCTTCAGTGAACATACACGTACATGTATCTTTATAATGGAATGATTCATATTTCTTTGTGTATACACCCAATAATGAGATTGCTGGGTCAAATGGTATTTCTGCCTGTAGGTCTCTGAGGAATCACCACACTGTCTTCTACAATGGTTAAGCTAATTTGCAATTCCAACACTGCGTTCTTGACTTTTTAATAATCAACATTCTGACTGTCATGAGATGGTATCTCATTATGGTTTTGATTTGTATTTATCTAATGATCAGTGATATTGAGCATTTTTTCATGTTTGTGGTCACATGAATGTCTTCTTTTGAGAAGTGTCTGTTCATGTCCTTTGCCCACTTTTTAATGGGGGTGTTTGATTCTTGTAAATTTGTTTAAGTTCCTTGTAGACTCTGGATTATCAGATGGATGGATTGCAAAAACTTCCCCCCATTTTGTAGGTTGCCTGTTCGCCCTGATGATAGTTTCTTTTGCTGTGCAGAACTCTTTAGCTTAATTAGATTCTATTTGTCAATTTTTGCTTATATTGCAATTACTTTTGGTGTTTTTGTTATGAAATCTTTGCCTGTGCCTATGTTTAGAATGGTATTGCCTAGATTTTCTTCTAGGATTTTTACAGTTTTGGGTTTTACATTTAAATTTTTGACTCATCTGGAGTTAATTTTTGTATAAGATGTGAGAAGGGGTCAAGTTTCAATTTTCTGCATATGGCTCCCAGCTTTGCCAGCACTGTTTATTAAATAGGAAATACTTTTTCATTGCTCAATTTTGTCAGGTTTGTGGAAGAACAGATGGTTGTAGGTGTACAGTCTTATTTCCAAGTTTTCTATTCTGTTCCATTGCTCTATGTGTCTGTTTTTGTACCAGTAACATGCTGTTTTGGTTACTGTAGCCTTGTAGTATAGTTGGAAGTCTGGTAGCATGATACTTCCAGCTTTGTTCTTTTTGTTCAGGATTATCTTGGCTATACAGGCTCTCTTTTGGTTCCATATAAATTTTAAAATAGTTTTTCCTAATTCTATGAAGAACATCAATGCTAGTTTATTGGGAATAGCATTAAATCTATAAATTACTTTGGATAATATGGCTATTTTCATGATATTGATTCTGAGTATGAAATTTTTTCTCATTTGTTTGATACCTCTCTAATTTCCTTGGGTAGTGGTTTGTAGTTCTCCTTGAAGAAGTCCTTCACTTCCCTTGTTATCTGTATTCCTAGGTATTTTATTTTCTTTTTAGCCATTGTGAATAACAGTTTATCCATGATTTGACTCGCTGCTTGCCTATTGTTGGTATTTAGGGATGCTAGTGATTTTTGCACACTGATTTTGTGTCCTTAGACTTTGCTGAAGTTGCTTCTCAGCTTAAGAAGGTTTGGGGCTGAGACGATGGGGTTTTCTAGATATAGGATCATGTTATCTGCAAACAAAGATAATTTGGCTTCCTCTCTTCCCATTTGAATACACTTTATTTCTTTCTCTTCTCTGACCAGAACATCCAATATTGTATTGAATAGGAGTGGTGAGAGAAGGCATCTTTGTCTTGTGCAGGTTTTCAAGGGGAATGTTTCCAACTTTTGCCCATTCAGTATGATATTGCCTGTGGGTTTGTCATATATGTCTCTTATTATTTTAAGGTATGTTGCTTCAACATCTAGTTTACTGAGAGTTTTTAACATGAAGGGATGTTGAATTTTATCAGATGAGATAATTATGTATTTTTTGTCTTTAGTTCTGTTAATGTGATGAATTACATTATTGATTTGTGTAGGTTGAGCTAACCTTGCATCACGGGGATGAGCCAACTTGATTGTCGTGAATAAGCTTTTTGATGTTCTGCTGGATTTGGTTTGCCAGTATTTTATTGAAGATTTTTGCATAAATGTTCATCAGGGATATTGGGCCGAAGTTTTCTTTTTTGTTTTTGTATCTCTGCTAGGATTTGGTATCAGGATGATGCTAGCCTCATAGAATCAGTTAGGGAGGAATCCCTCCTTTTCGTTTGTTTAGAATAGTTTCAGTAGTAATGGTACCAGCTCCTACCTCTGATATAATTCAGCTGTAAATTTGTATGGTCTTCAGCATTTTTTGGTTGGTAGCCTGTTTTTTAACTGCCTCAATTTCAGAACTCATTATTGGTCTATTCAAGGATTCAATTTCTTCCTGGTTTAATCTTGGGAGAGTGTATTTCTTCAGGAATTTGCCCATTTCTTCTAAATTTTCTAGTTTTTGTGCATACAGTTGTTTATAGTATTCTCTGATGGTTGTTTGCATTTCTGTGACGTCAGTAGTGCTGTCCCTCTTTTCATTTCTAATTGTGTCTATTTGATTCTTCTCTCTTTCCTTTATTAGTCTAGCTAGTGGTCTCTTTTATTAATATTTTTCCATAAAACAGCTCTTGGAATCATTCATCTTTAGAAGAGTTTTTCATCTCTCTCTCTCCTTCAGTTCCACTCTAATCTTGGTATTTCTTGTCTTCTGCTAGCTTTGTGGTTTGTTTGCTCTTTGTTCTCTAGTTCTTTCAGTTGAAATGTTAGGTTGTTGCTTTGAGATCTTTCTAACTTTTTGATGTGAGCATTTAATGCTATAAATTTTCTCTTACCACTGCTTTAGCTGTGTCCCAGAGATTCTGGCAGATTGTCTTTTTGTTCTCATTAGTTTCAAAGAACTTCTTGATTTCTGCCTTAATTTCATCATTTACCCAGAATTCATTCAAACACATGTTAAGTTTTCATGTAGTTGTGTGGTTTTGAGTGAGTTTTTTAATCTTGAGTTCTAATTTGATTATGCTGCAATCTGAGACTGTTATAATTTGAGTGGGTTTATATTTGCTGAGGAGCATTTTACTACCAATTATGTGATCAATTTTAGAGTAACTGGTATGTGATGATGAGAAGAATGTATGTTCTGTTGTTTTGAGTGGTCTGCTTTATCTAGAGCTGAGTTCAGGTCCTGAATATCTTTGTAATTTTCTGTCTCGAAATTTAATCATTACAGCAAACCTATGAAATATAAATGTAATATTATCCACATTTTACAAGTTAGAAAGCTGAAACCCAAAGAAGATAGGTTCCTTACTCAAGATTACACATTTCATAAGTGACTAACCATATTAAAACAAAAAAAGGAAGCCAATATTCAAATCAAAGACATCTGGTTCTAGAACCTAGGCTCATATTACTTCATGATAATACCTTTCCAAATTATTAAAAATATTCATGCATTCTTTTTTTTTTTCTTAACACACCACAAATTAAATATCTTTGTACTGGTTGGGAGACCTAGTAAGGTTTATTAAATTTAGCTCTCTGTAAAAGGTAAAGCTAAAAGTCAATATAATTAGACTTGTAACTTATCCGGAAATGAGCCAATGAAAAATAACATCTGCTTTTGGGAGAGAGGCTTGTAAAAACGGTTTTGTTTTTGTTTTTCTGTTTGTTTTTTCTGAAGGGTAGAATCTGCATGAGAGCAAAATGGAAGTCCTGATTCTGATTGCAAACCAGAATTGCTTAGAGAGCCTTACATCATTCCAGATTAAATGCTGCTTGGAGACCCACATCTTCTCTGTTATCTCTTTGAGATATGAAAACGTAACCTTTTCCCACTCAGTCATGGCATGGGGAAGCCACTATCAGCACCTACAGAAATCAACACTTGTTCCAAGGAGAAGAATGTCTGCACCCTAAAATTAACCTATGCTAAGATCAACGTAGATAAGATCAGCATCAATCTTGCCTTTTTCTTTATAACACCCAAATAGTCTTCTTTTGCAGAAAATGGGCTTTTTTTCCCTGCTAATGCATATGTCCTATGCATTAAAATAAAGAGCAACATAGAAAATAGTAATTTATCTGACAAGGGAAAATGGTTGTATTTTACAGTGCTTCAAAGGATCACCATTCAGAAACAAAGGAGTCAGTCAATTACAGAATGTGAACCTAGATGCAATTAAACAAACTAAGAGCTCTCATAAGATTCTCAGCCCTAAACACTAAGAAAATCTGTTCATCATAGTCTCTCAGATTCCTTCCATAAGGTGTATTTGAAAAATATTAACAGAAAATTTCTTACCTTCAACAATACACTTTGTAATTCAGTTGCACTTAAATCTATAATGTTGCAGAGTGCACGGTTTGGTTTTTAAAAATTTTTTTAAACAAGTTAAATATCCTTGACACTGAACTTAATATAAAAAACTATTTGAAAACAGGCTCCATGTAAATGTTTTCTTTGTTTCCTTTTTGTCCTCTGTCATTAAGGGAGATGAGAAGGCAAAATGGACCGAGTAGAGGCAGACAGGTGACAGGCATGGAGAAGGGGAGGTGTGTAGGGGCAAAAGGAAGAAAAATAAGGAAAAGGAAGTAGAGCAAGTGCATTGAGATAAAAACTGGGGGAGGATGTACAGTAATACATGAGAAATGAAGTAAGGCAAAAAGAAAAACCTATTGATCTCTTCATTTTTTTTTTCTAATGGTTTAGGAGATCATTTTAGGACTTATGTGAGCTGGAGTTGGTTAAATTTTCAAGCAATGGCATTCTGAGTTTTAAAGTTGCATACGTTGGCAGTTAAAAAGAAGAACCAGTTTTAAAGGAGGGCAGGAGGCCAGTTTTTTTTTTTTTAAGTACATCATCTGGTTATGAGGATATGATAGTTAAAAGGGAAAGCCAGCATTTCCAAAGAAGGATGCAGAAAGATACATGGTATAGAAAGTCTGCCACCTACAAGGAAAATCTGGAGAAGAAATAATTTCTGGGTATGTTAATTAAGTCTGGTCTTGTTCTAAGGTTTTCCAGCTAATTTGCCAGGCTGCTGAAATGGTAATATAAATAAGATGTGATTATTGGTTTGCCCACTGAGAATTACAGGCTTATTGAGATGAAAGGAAGGCATCATAATGATCACAAAGCTTAAAATCCTTTAAGTCACAAACCTAAGTGCTTACTGAGGTCAGAGACATGAATGCTGAAGGGGACCCAGTGGGTACTGTGGCAATCAAGAGAGTTTCTGCCCCGTGTAAAAGGACAGCACCACTGAGTTTTCATTGCTTTTGCCATGTGAGCACCCATGCTCTAAATAGGCACATACAACTTCTCATGAGGGGCTGGTTCAATGTTCAAGATTATTTGATTTGAAGCAAGAAGAAAGGAAAAAAGGAAGGAAGGGGAAGTGTTATGTTACTCAAATAAATCACATCTATGGGGTACCAGGGCTCTGATTCCATACATTTTAGAAGTGAGAAGCTTGGCTCAGGAAAAGAAAGGAGCTTGGCCAAGGTCACACAGCTAGTTAGTGGTAGAGCCAAGAACACGTTAGGAGGCAGGTTTCCTCATTCCCAGATCAGTTGCCTGCCTGGCTTGTGTAGATTCTGATGTACTCACAGACACACTCATTTCTTACTTTTCTCCAGAGTTTGGCAGTGGCCTTGCTTGTGTGCTTCCCTCTCCTTAGCAGCTTGGTTGAAAGGTCTCCAATAAACTCTAGCTCCAAATCCAATGTTGCTCTGGTCCATTAGGTAAATCTTTTCTCTATCTGGGAAGCAGATTGGAAAAGAAGGTTAAACACATTGATGTTTCATAGAGGTTCTAAGAGTTGGAGCCAGTGCAACTAAAATCTTTACCGCGCCCTGTGCCTTGTTTTGAAATGTCTTTTCTTTCCATTTAAACATTTCCAAAGTGTTGGTGCTGCGCTGAATATAAAAGCAGCTCTAAAAATAGATGTATTCGAGATTTTTATTTTTATTAAAAGTACTGACTTGTGTAAGTAAAATTTAGAATCAAAGATGCTCTGAAAGTAGCAAAGTTCTAAATAATGAGAAGCATAAAGATGTTGCATAAAATGATTATTAAAGGTAAAAGGGACAGAAAGGTTATTAAGCATGAGAAGAAAAAGTTGTATGCCAGGAATAAAGAAGGATATTAACACTATTAAGGAGTCACATCATTTTATTACACAATCATGCACGCCTTAAGACATTTCAGTCAACCAAAGATTGCATATACGTGGTGGTCTCATAAGATTACAATGGAGCTGAAAAACTTCTATTGCCTAGTGACTTAGTAGCCATGGTAACAGCATATTGCACACACATTACTCACATATTTGCGATGATGCTGGTTTATGCAAACCTACTACACTGCCAGTCATTTAAAGTGTAACACATATAAACAGGTACAGTACATGATACCTGATGATAATAAATGAGTCTTACTGGTTTATGTATTTACTATCCTATATTTTATCATTATTTTAGAGTGTACTCCTTTTACTTAGTAAAAATAATAATAATAATAACTATAAAATAGTCTCAGGCAGGTCCTTCAGAAGATATTCCAGACGTCATGTTATTGACCCTGAAGACCTTCCTGTGGGACAAGATGTGGAGGTGGAAGACAGTGATATTCATGATTATGACCTTGTGTAGGCCTAAGCTCATGTGTGTGTGTCTTAGTTTTTAATAAAAATTCTAAACATAAAATTCAAATTAATTAATTGAAAAAAAAACAGGTTATAGATGAAGGATATAAAGAAAGAAAATATTTTTGTATAGCTTAAGTTTTAATCTATGTGTGATCACAAAAGTATCAAAAGATTTTTAAAAATTAAAAGTTTATAAAGTAAAAGCATTAGAGTAAGCTAAGTTTAATTTATTATTAAAAAAAAACCTTTTAAATTTAGTGTAGCCTAAGTTCACAGTGTTTACAAGTCAATAACAGCATACAGTCATGTTCTAGGCCTTCACATTCACTCACCACTCACTCAAAGGTTCACCCAAATCAACTTCTAGTACTGTTAGCTCCATTCATGGGAGATACCCTATGCAGGTATACCAGTTTTTGTCTTTTATACCATCTTTTTACTGTATTTTTCTATGTTTAGCTATACAAATACTTACCACTGTATTTCATTTGCCCATAGTATTCAGTACAGTACCATGCTGAACAGGTTTGTAGGCTAGGCATAATAGGCCACACCACATAGTCTAAGTGTGTAGTAGGATATACCATCTAGGTTCATGTATAAAAATGAATCACCTAACAACACATTTCTAAGAAGCTGTCACTGTTGTTGAGACACCTGACTGTACTAAAAGGTATTTTGTAGTAAAGAGATCCCGTAAAACACCTTCAATTTTACAGATGAAAAGGAAGTTTTAACACAGTATTCGAAAAGTAATTAGGTAATCATACAGAAAAAAAATGTTTAAGACAATATTTGAAAATAGTTATGTAGAATAAGTTTGCAGCTTCTTCAATGTCAAAGCTCATTTATAATCACCCAACACCATATGTGTCTATCTTATACCCGAAAATTGGCTTCATGAATTTCTAGAGAAATCTCACACAATCATGATTATTGTGTGAATCATTACTAATATAAACTATAAATATTTAAATTATGTCTGCTTTTATATCAAAGATGTTTACTATTTACATATGAGAGAATTGGGTAGGAAAATATTTGTTAATACCGGAAAAGAATCGGTGATCCCTGGAAGCCCAGAGGACTAGTTTCCTCTTGGGAGCTAATGGGATTATTGTCATCAGCAGTCTCCTCTGAAGGTGAAGAGATTTTGGTAAAGGCAATAATGAGCTATGCATACATGGAAAATTATTTCATGAGCTTTCAACCAACAGAATTTAATTAAATTTGGTTCATATGTTTTGTATTTTTAAGCCAAATCCTCAGAATTTTCTACTGTTATTGACAGCATCAGCAGACAAGACACAAAAGTTTTGGGAACAGGAAGTGTAGTAATTATAATTAAACTTGAGGAATAAAAAGAGTCAATGTAACAAGAAAATGGGGTTTGAATTATTTTTCTCTGCTAGTGTTGTTAAAGATTCTGCTTTTCAATAATCAAATTCATTTCTTGAAATGTTAATACCATAGAAGAAATAATACATGATTGTATTTCAAAATGCAGAATATCTTATCATACCCCTCTAGAGAAGTCTTTTCTTTCTTTTCTTTCTTTCTTTCTTTCTTTTTGTCAAGAGTCCCACTCGGTCGCCCAGGCTGTAGTGCAATGGTGTGATCTTGGCTCACCACAGCTGCTGCATTCCAGGTTCTAGCTATTCTTCTGCCTCAGCCTCCCTAGTAGTTGAGATTATAGGCACACACCACCATGCCTGGCTATTTTGTATTTTTAGTAGAGATAGGGTTTCATCATGTTGGCCAGGCTGGTCTCGAACTCCTGATCTCAAGTAGTCTGCCTGCTCAGCTGGCATTACAGGCATGAGCCATCGTGCCCAGCCAGTTCTTTCCTTTTACCTTGCATTCCTATAAGAGAGCCTAAGCCTCAGGCTGTGTGGGAGCACAGAAATTCCTAAGATGACTCATACACATGAGGGTCTTCCCTCAGCTGTTCCATCATTGATAAACTTGTTTCTCCATACTACATTTTCCCAGCTTCTGTTATTAACCCTGAACCCATGGAAGTGGAGACAGTTTCACTTCATTTCTGGCTCCAAAAGTCTTCCTGGGCTGGGGGGTATCTCTAAGCCCATGGTAGTAAATACCACCTTTACACTGACAATTCCCACATCTGTCTCTTTTTTGGTAAAACTCCTCTCCTGAACTTAAGCCTCATACATTTAACTGCCTCTAAGGCATCTCAAATTCACCATATCCAGATGAGCTTATTATCTTCTCCTGAACACAAACATGCATTCTCACAGTTATCACAATACTTGAACTACTATTCACCCAGTTTCCCAAGACAGAAACCTAGTAAGTTTGGCTCGTCTCTCTCCCTCTCCATCATCTCCCTATATTCAGTCAATTGTGCATTTCTGTTTTATTCAGCAATCTCATTTGCCTACAATTTACCAGATTTTCTTCATACTCAAATGGGAGGTATTTGAGGATTGTGGATTATTGTCATATCTTAACTGAGATAGCTTCTCCATTTCCAACCCTATGCACCTAATATGTTTCTTAGGCAGACTGATCCTTAAAAAATGTAATGCTGACCACAATCATCTGGTAAAGCACTTCAGTAACTCCCTATTGCTCTTAAGGTGAAGTCCAAACTCTACATGGTTTTCTCAGTCTAAGTGTTCCTACAGAGCTGACAGCTTCAGCTTCCCCTGGACTACTTCCACATTGCTCCATTTATTCCCCTCTCCCAACCTTAACTGTCTAATTTATTAATCAGACCTCAACTTAGATATCACTTTCCTTGAAAGCATACCTAAGTGCTTCACTGGCATAATGTATGTCCCCTATCTTGGCACTTATAGCACTATAATGCAATTACACATTTCTTTATTTAACAAAGATTTATTGAGTGTCTATTGTATATGCCAAATGTTATTTTAGATGCTGGAAGTATAGCAGTGAACAAAACAGACAAGTTATCACGCTCATGGGCTTATATTTCAACAAACGCTATTGAATTAAGAAAGAAATACATGTTGCAGAGTGGTATGAAGTGTGGAGAGGGTAATGTGATCGAGTTTTATTAGGGCAAGAAGAAATCTTTAGTTCAAAGTAATCAGGGAAGGCATCTCTGACAAGCCAACAGGGGAGCTGAGACATCAAAGTGAGAAAAAAAATCATGTGAGTTTCTGAGGAAGAGGATTCTAGGCAGTAGAATACACATAAAGACACTAAGAAAGGATCTTGGCATAATCCTGGACGCAGAAAGGACCATCAAGAGAAAGGGTGATAGAATGAGGGCAAAGTGGTAAAGTGAGTGGCAGGGTGGCACACAATCATGGGGGACATGGACTCTCTGATATAGGCTTGGGGTTTGATTTTGCCTGGAATGGAAGCCATGGAGAGATTTGAATAGAGCTGTGATATGAACTGACTTAGAAGGATCATTCCATCTGCTACGTGGATAAAAGACTGTAAGAAACAAGGTGGGGGAAAGAGTGGCCATTTAGAAGACTGTAGCAGTTAATAGTTCTGGCAAGAGGTGATAGTGCCTGGGACTACTGTGCAGTATTGGAGACGTAGAAACTAGATGTTTTTGGAACATATTTTAAAATTAAAGTGCAGATGAACTTGATATAGGCTATGAGAGAGTCAAGGATCATACCATATTTTTTGTCTGAGCAAGTAGCAAAGTACAGTGATCATTATAGTAGTCCTCCCTTATCCACAAGTGATATGTTAGAAGACCCCCAATGAATACCTGAAAATGAATAGCACCAAAACCTATACTATGTTATTTTCCTGTACATACATACCTATGATAAAGTTTAATTTATAAATTAGGTACAGTAAGATAACAATAACAAATAATAAAAGAGAATAATTATAACATTATAGGATAATACCAGATAAGTCAATGTGCTTTCTCCCTCTCTCTCAACATATCTTATTTTGCTGTACTTGCCCTTATGATGATGATGATGATGTGAGATGATACAATGCCTGTGTATGTGTGAGATTAAGTGAGGTGAATGACAGGCATTATGATGGCTGCTATCGAGCTTCTAATAAGTCAGAAAGAAGATCATCTTCTTCTAGTAATCTTGGATCATTGAGCCATAATGATGTTCCTGGTTGGATGTCTGGAGCAGACAATGTGGTAGTAGAGGCTTCTGTAATTGAAGATTTTTTTTTTTCCTTTTGCCAAAACCTTTTACTATAACCATAATAAAATGTTGTCTCTTTCTTTTTAACTCATCAAATTGTTGCTGCAGAGGTTGTAATCTTTTGTTAATCATATGGGTGACTTTAATGCTACATTTTATCCAAGGATTATATTCCATAATTTTGTCTTTTAACGTCTTTGCATTTGGAAACAAGTCAGCAAATTTTGGCAATGTCCACATTGCTGATTCTCCTTCAGTTTTTTCTTCTTCATCATCTTCCTTTTACTCCGTAGATGATTCAGCAGGTTCTTCCAGTTCCTCATTTGTTAATACTTTTTTATGGCCTTCAAAATGTTCTTTCACTTAAGCAAGTATGTTGGCAAATCCTTCTCCTTTGCTGCAGGAATTATTTTCCTAACTTCTCCATCAGTCTTCAGGAAGCCATTAAAATCATTCACAATCTCACTCCATATGTTCTTTCAGGAGACATCTGCAGTTTTGGGTTTCAATTTATCAATTACAACTTAATTAATATTATTGTTACAGCAATAGTGAGTGAATTCCAACACTGCATAATGTCCAGATTAGAGTATGCATCAATTGATAATTGAATTCAATCAAATACTGAGCAGGTTTATATGACTTTGACAGACTAGATAATACCCTGGTCAAGGCGATGAAGCAATTAGGTTGTATTTGGAGGTAAAAATGCAACCTCAACATTTTCATTTTTGTAGCAAATATTAGGATGGCTCAGTGCATTTCCTATTATTAAAAAGACTTTATATTCCAATCCTTTATCTTTCAAGTATTTTTTCACTTCCAGGATGAAGCATTGGTGGAATCATTCCAAACAATATGGCTGTCACTTATGCTTTCTGATTATGTTATTATAACATGGGCAAATAATTTTTGGTTTTGGTATTGGTTTAGATCTTTGCTCTGTACACTATGCCTCGCTTTATCATATGCCTTGCAGTTTTGCCACATGGTACCAGAGTTAATCTGTCCTCTGTGTTTTATGTCCCGATGCCTTTGTTGTACTTTTATGAATGTAGGTGCTATTGGGCATCTTATTCCAGAAAAACCAGGTTTCATCACAATTGAAGACTTGCTTTGGATGGTACCCTTTCTCCTCAATAAATTCCTTTAACTCTGCTGGAAACGTGTAGCTTCTTCATCTGCAGATGCAGCCTCTTCAGTATTTTTTGTATTTTCAGGTTGAAACCTATTCCTGAATCTGTATAACTATCTCTTACTTGCAGTAAATGGCTTGGCATCACTCATTTCAAATAATCCCTTTGAAAAAGAAGCCTGTTCTCATGCTGCTGATCAAGACATTCCCAAGACTGGGAAGAAAAAGAGGTTTAATGAACTTACAGTTCCACATAGCTGAGGAGGCATCACAATCATGGGGGAAGACAAGGAGGAGCAAGTCACATCTTACATGGATGGTGGCAGACAAAGAGCTTGTGCAGGGAAACTCCTGTTTTGAAAACCATCAGATCCCATAAGACATATTCACTCTCAGGAGAACAGCACAGGAAAGATGCCACTCCTATAATTCAGTCACTTCCCACAGGGTTCCTCCCACAACATGTGAGAATTGTGGGAGTTACAATTCAAGGTGAGATTTGAGTGTGAACACAGCCCCAAACATGTCAATTACCTTAGATCTTACCAACCTCGGCATACAACTATTTTTTTCTTTGCTTTCCTTAATTCAAGAGATTTTAACTTTTTACTTAAAGGAAGCACGTTCCAGTTTCTCTTTAGTGTATCCAGTTTGACAGCATCATTACTCTTGTGCTTTGAGGCCATCATTAATTAAAATAAGGGTTACTTGAAAAGAGCATAGTGATACAGTGATAATCAACAAGCTGGCTAGTAAGTGACTAACAGGCTGGTGGTGTGTACAGCAAGAATATGCTGAACAGAGATGATTCACATTCCAGTTGGGACAGAGCAGGATAGTGTGAGATTTTATCACACTTTGTAGAACAGTGTCCAATTTAAAACTTATGCATTAGTATTATTAATATTTTCCATTTAATATTTTCAGACCACAGTTTACTGAGGGAATCTGAAACTACAGAAAGTGAGGCTATAGATAAGGGATACTACTGTATTATGAGTCAAGGATGATTATCAAAAGGCCACATTTAGAAGCAGAATGTCAAGAATTCAGTCAGAGATATGGTAGGTTTGAGATGCTCATTGCAGATCTAAGTGGAGATGTGGAGTACCAGTTGAGTATATAAATTGAAATTTGAAATAAGTGTAATCTCTTGCTTTACTCTGTTCTCAGATTGCTGTAAAGAAATACCTGAGACTGGGTAGTTTATAAAGAAAGGTTTAATTGACTCACAGTTCCGCAGGCAGTAAAGGAGACATGGCTGAGACCTCAGGAAACTTACAATTATAGCAGAAGAAGGAGGAGAGGCAAGCATCTCTTACAATGGCAAAGCAGGAGAGAGAGAACAAAATGGGAAAGGCTACACACTTTGAAACTACCAGAGCTTGTGAAAACTCACACAGTATCTCAAGAACAACAAGGGAGAAATTTGACCCCATGATTCATTCACTTCTCATGAGACTCCTCCTACAAAACTTGGGAATGGCAATTTGACATGAGATTTGGGTAGGGTTACAGAACCAAACCATATCAGTTCACCCCTGACTCCTCCCAAATCTCATGTCCCTCTCACTTTTCAAACCACTACCATGCCTTCCCAACAGTCCCCCAAGTCTTAACTCATTTCACCATTAACTCAAAATCCAAGTCCAAAGTCTCATCTGGACAAAGCAAGTCTCTTCTGCCTATGAGCCTGTAAAATCAAAAACAAGTTAGTTACTTCAGAAGAGGTACAGGCATTGGGTAAATACTCCCATTCCAAAAGGAAGAAATTGGTCAGAATAAAGGGGCTAAAGGCCCCATACAAGTCCAAAACCAAGCAGGAAAGTCATTAAATCTTAAAGCTTCAAAATAACCTCCTTTGACTCCATGTCTTACATTCAATGCATGCTAATACAAAAACAATTATTTTTTACTGAAGAAACCATTTGGATAATTGTTTAGTTCAACAAATTTTGTGTCCAGCTAAGATGTGGGTGTCTATAACCTTATATCCAAGACATACTTAATAGGCTTTGTTTCTAGAGTCCACCATATGGTGGCCTAATCATTTCCTCTTTGTAACCATAAAATAATAGTGACAATTGCCTTGAGTCAATACTATAAGCAGAAATTTGAAAATTGCCCTCAAATTATAAATCTGAGTTTCTTCAGTGTTGGCTTCTAGAAAGAAAATTAACTTTCAGCAAATAATGCAATTATTTTACTTGTATTTGAATTTCTGCTTCCTTAAAAAATAATTAAAAATTATAATATTGACCAACACTGTACCAGTCTTCAGGAAAGGCCTCAATTAGCTGACACTGAGGGGCTGCTGTGACTTTAGGGTATTTGTACATTCTCCTACCACCATTGTTAAGTAATCTAATTAGTATTATGTTAGGTAAAGTTTGTAGGTAACCAAAAACATCCTTCAGTAGTTAAAAAGATATCAGCATTAAATGAGGAAAAAATGTGCCTCCACCCATCCCTCACACCATACAGAAAAATTAATTTGAGATAGATCATAGACCTAAATGTAAAAAAAAAAACTAATAGAGTTATTAGTAGAAAGCATAACAGAATCTTCATAAATTTGGGGTAGGCAAAGATTTCTAAGACAAGGTATATAATTAATTATTCTAAACTATTAATATTTTTAACTACCAACTATTAAGCTTAAAAAATTGATACACTATATGTCATCAAGTTTCGTATTTCTCATTAAAAGATACTACTGAGAAACTGAATGGGAAAGCCATAGACTAGAAGAAAATACATACAGTAAGACATCTCTATTCTTGGGTTCTATATTCACGGAATGAAACAACCACAGGCCAAAATGACTTTTTTATTGTATTTTGACTGAACATGTACAGATTTTCTTATCATTATTCCTTTTAAAATACAGTATAACAACTATTTTCAATGCATTTACACTGTATTAGATATTATAAGTAATCCTGGTATAATTTAAAGTATATATGAAGATTTACATAGCTTATATGCAAATACTATGCCATTTTATTTGAAGGACTTGAGCATTTGTGGATTTTGGTTTCTGTGGGAAGTCCTGAATCTGTCCATTTATGAATACTTAGAGATGACTGTATATATAAGCAATCCCAACAACTCAATAATAATAATAAAAACAAGTAATTTTAAAATTGGCAAAAGATTTACATAGGCACTTCATTGAGGAAGAAATATAAATGATTAATGAACACATTAAAGATGTTCAATGCCACTTCTTCTCTGGTAAATGCCAACTAAAGTCACAGTGAAATGCCCTTACATATCCACTAGCATGGCTAAAATTGAAAATAACAACAACAACAACAACAAGATTGACAACACCAAATGTTGGCATGAATGTGAAATAACTGGAAATCTCACACATTATTGAAATATAAATCGGTAAAATTAGTTTGAAAATTGCTTTTGCAATGTTTTATAAAATTCAAGATGTGGTGACTTTATAACTCACATAATTCATCCCTAGTTATTTACTAAAGAGAACTAAAAACAAATGTCAACAAAAAATGTATGCAAGAATGTTCATAGTCACCTTATTCATAGTAGCCAAAAACTAAAATTAATCAATGTTCATGCACTGTGAATGGACAAGCAAATTCTGTTTTATACAATGAAATAGTAGTAAACAGACAAACAAGAAACCTGGTCATACCCAGTAACAGCATGGAATAATTTAAAAAAATATTATGCAGTGAAAAAAAAAACAGGCACAAAGGAGTATATGTTATATGAATTTACTTTTATAAAGTTCTAGAGCAACGTAACTAAGCAATGGTGAAATAAATCATAAGTGGTTGCTTGAGGTAAAGGCAGTGACAGGGATTAACTTAGAAGGAATTCTAGGATGCTGAAAATGTTTTATATCCTGATAGAGTATGAATAATTTGGATGTATGCAAATTCCAAACTCTACAGATTTTGCATTTAAAATGTATGCATTTCACTGCATATTAGTTATTCCTCTATTAAAATATTTCTTTAATGCCAAAAATATGCTATTAAATTGCTAAATGCAATCAAATCTATCATGCACTAAATAAAATACGAATCCCCAGTTAGCAAACTTTTAAAGAAAATGATGCTGATGCAGTGGGTTGTGAGTTCCACTGCAGCAGACTTAAATGTCCCTGACCAGCAGCTCAGAAGGGAGCAGCAGAGCTCCCAGAACAGCCCTTGAGCTCTGATAAGGGGCAGACTGCCTTCTCAAGTGGCTCCCTCATCCCCATATATCCAAAGAGACAACTCATAAAGGAGAGCTCTGGCTGACATCTGGTGGGTACCCTTCTGGGACGAAGCTACCAGAGAAAGGAATAGGTAGCAATCCTTGCTGTTCTGCAGCCCCCATGGGTGATTTCCAGGCAAGCAGGGTCTGGAGTGGACCTCCAGCAGTCCTGCAGCAGAGGGGCCTGACTGTTAGAAGAAAAACGAAACAACAGAAAGAAACAGCTTCAACATCAACAAAAAGGATGTCCACGCAGAGAATCCCATCCAAAAATCACCAACTTCAAAGACCAAAGGTAGATAAATCCATAAAGATGGGAGGAAACCAGCACAAAAAGGATAAAATCAACAAAAACCAGAACACCTCTCCTTCTCCAAGGGATCACAACTCATCACCAGTAAGGGAACAAAAGTGGATGGAGAATGAGTTTGACAAATTGACAGAAGCAGGTTCAGAAGGTAGCTAGTAACAAAAATTCTCTGAGCTAAAGGATCATGTTCTAACCCAATGCAAAGAAACTAAGAACTTTGAAAAAAGGTTAGATAAAATGCTAACTAGAATAACCACCTTAGAGAAGAACATAAACAGCTTGATGGAGCTGAAAAACACAGCACAAGAACTTCACAAAGCATACACAAGTTTCAATAGCCGAATCAATCAAGCAGAAGAAAGGATATCAGAGATTGAAGATCAACTCAATGAAAACAAACAGAAAAAAAATGAGAAAACAATATTAGGAAAAAAAGAGTGAAAAGAAGTGAACAAAGCCTCCAAGAAATACGGGATTACGTGAAAAGACCTCATCTACATTTCATAGGTGTACCTGAATGTGACAGGGAGAATGAATACAAGGTGGAAAGCACTCTTCAGGATATTATCCAGGAGAACTTCCCCAACCTAGCAAGGCAGGCCAACATTCAAATCCAAGAAATGCAGAGAACACCACAAAGATATTCCTAAAGAAGAGCAACCCCAAGGCACATAATCTTCAGATTCACCAGGGTTAAAATGAAGGAAAAAATGCTAAGGGCAGCCAGAGAGAAAGGTCGGGTTGCCCACAAAGGGAAGTCCATCAGACTCACAGTGGATCTTCAGCAGAAACCCTAAAGGCCAGAAGAGAGTGGGGGCCAATATTCAACACCCTTAAAGAAAAGAACTTTGAACCCAGAATTTCATATCCAGCCAAACTAAGTTTCATAAGTGAAGGAGAAATAAAATCTTTTATGAACAAGCAATAGCTGAGAGATTTCATCACCACCAGATCTGCCTTACAAGAGCTCCTGAAGAAAGCACTAAACATGGAAAGGAACAAACAATACCAACCACTGCAAAAATGTACCAAATGGTAAAGAGCATCAGCACAATGAAGAAACTGTGTCAACTAACAGGTAAAACAATCAGCTAGTATCAAATGGCAGGATCAAATTCACACATAACAAAATTGACCTTAAATGTAAATGGGCTAAATGCCCCAATCAAAAGACATTGACTGGCAAATTGGATAAAAATCAAGACCCATTGGTGTGCTGTATTCTGGAGACCCATCTCATGTACAAAGACACATATAGACTAAAAATAAAGGGATAGAGGAAGATTTACCAAGCAAATGGAGAGCAAAAAAGCAGGGGTCACAATCCTAGTCTCTGATATAACGGACTTTAAACCAACAAAGCTTAAAAGAGACAAAGAAGGGCATTACATAATGGTAAAAGGATCAGTGCAACAAGAAGAGTTAATTATCTTAAATATATATGTGCCCAATACAGGAGCACCCAGATACATAAATCAGGTTCTTAATGATCTACAAAGAAACTTAAACTCCACACAATAATAGTGGGAGACTTTAACACTGCGTTGTCAATATTAGATCAATGAGACAGAAAATTAACAAGGATATCCAGGACTTGAACACAGATCTGGACCAAGCAGACCTAATAGACATCTACAGAACTCCCCACCCAAATCCACAGAATATACATTCTTCTCAGCACTGCATCGCACTTACTCTAAAATTGACCACATAATTGGAAGTAAATAACTCCTCAGCAAATGCAAAAGAACAGAAATCACAACAACCAGTCTCTCAGAACACTGCAATCAAATTAGAACTCAGGAATAAGAGACTCAGGATTAAGAAACTCACTCAAAACTGCACAACTACATGGAAACTGAACAACCTGCTCCTGAATGACTACTGGATAAATAACAAAATGAAGGCAGAAATAAAGATGTTCTTTGAAACCTATGAGAACGAAGACACAATGTACCAGAATCTCTGGGACACATTTAAAGCAGTGTCTAGAAGGAAATTTATGGCACTAAATTCCCATATGAGAAGCGAGGAAAGATCGAAAATCGACACCCTATCATCACAATTAAAAGAACTAGAGGAGCAAGATCAAACACATTCAAAAGTTATCATAAGACAAGAAATAACTAAGATCAGAGCAGAACTGAAGAAGATGGAGACAAAAAAAAAAATCCCTTCAAGAAATCAATAAATCCAGGAGCTGGTTTTTTGAAAAGATTAACAAAATAGACCACTAGCCAGACTAATAAAAAAGAAAAGAGCAAAGAATCAAATAGATGCAATAAAAAATGATAGAGGGGATATCACCACTGATCCACAGAAATACGTACTACTATCAGAGATTACTACAAACAACTCTATGCACATAAACCAGTAAATCTAGAAAAAATGGGTAAATTCCTGGACACTTACACCTCCTAGACTAAAACAGGAAGAAGTTCGATCCCTGAATACACCAATAACAAGGTCTGAAATGGAGGCATCAATTAATAGCCTACCAACCAAAGAAAGTCCAGGTCCAGATGGGTTCACAGATGAATTCCACCAGACGTACAAAGAGGAGCTGGTACCGTTCCTTCTGAAACTATACCAAGCAATACAAAAAGAGGGAATCCTTCCCAAATCATTTTATGAGACCAACATCATCCTGATACCAAAACCTGGCAGAAACACAACTAAAAAAGAAAATTTCAGGCCAATATCCATGATGAATATCAATGCAAAAATCTTCAATAAAATACTGGCAAATTGAATGCAACAGGACATCAAAAAGCTTATCCATCACGATCAAGTTGATTCATCCTGAGGATGCAAGGCTGGTTCAACATACCCAAATCTATAAACATAATCCATCATATAAACAGAACCAAAGACAAAAACCACGATTATCTCAATAGATGCAGAGAAGGCCTTCAACAAAGTTCAACAGCCCTTTATGCTAAAAACTCTCAATGAACTAAGTATCAATGGAAACTATCTCAAAATAATAAAAGTTATTTACAACAAGCCCACAGCCAATATCACACTTAATGGGCAAAAACGGGAAGCATTCCCATTGAAAATTGGCACTAGACAAGGGTGCCCTCTCTCACCATTCCTATTCAACATAGTATTGGAAGTTCTAGCCAGACAAACCAGGCAAGAAAAAGAAATAAAGCATATTCAGTTAGGAAAAAGAGGAAGTCAAATTGTCTCTATTTGCAGACAACATGATTGTATATTTAGAAGACCCCATCGTCTCAGCCCAAAATCTCAAGATGATAAGCAACTTCAGCAAAGTCTCAAGATACAAAATCAGTGTGCAAAAATCACAAAATTCCAATAAACCAGTAACAGACAAACAAATAAGCCATCATGAACAAACTCCCATTCACAATTGCTACAAAGAGGATAAAATACCTAGAAATACAACTAAGAAAGGACAATTAGGATCTCTTCAAGGAGAACTACAAACCACTGCTCAAGAAAATAAGAGAGGACACAAACATGGAAAAACATTCTATGCTCATAGTTAGGAAGAATCAATATTGTGAAAATGGCCATACTGCCCATAATAATTTATAGATTCAATGCTATCCCCATCAAGCTACCATTGACCTTCTTCACAGAACTGGAAAAAACCACCTTAAACTTCACATGGAACCAAAAAAGATCCCACATAGCCAAGACAATCCTAAGCAAAAAGAACAAAGCTGTAGGCATTTGTTCTACAAGGCTACAGTAATCAAAACAGCATGGCACTGATACCAAAACAGAGATATAGACCAATGGAACAGAACAGAGGCCTTGGA
>CAUYQU010055244.1:0-57145 GCA_963574635.1 Cheracebus regulus
GATGGGCATTTGGGTTGGCTCCAAATCTTTGCTATTGTAAACAGTGCCACAATAAACATGTATGTGCATGTGTCTTCATAGTAGAACGATTTATAATCTTTTGGGTATATAACAGTAATGGGATTACTGGGTCAAATGGAATTTCTATTTATAGATCCTTGAGGAATCACCACACTGTCTTCCTCAATGGTTGAACTAATTTACAGTCCCACCAACAGTGTAAAAGCATTCCTATTTCTCCACATCCTCTCCAGCATCTGTTGTCTCCTGATTTTTTAATGATCGCCATTCTAACTGGTGTGAGATGGTATCTCAATGTGGTTTTGATTTGCATTTCTCTAATGACAGGTGATGATGAGCTTTTAAAATAAGTCGCAGACTTCAGTGCATGTCACTTCCAGATACTTCAGCACGCATATACTTAGCTACAGCTCAATAGTTATTTTAAGGATCCTAGGCTAGTGTTTTAGTTTAAGATGAAACTGCCAGAACTTTCCCCAATAATATACAATATACACAAGAATACTGATTGCTTCACATCCTCACCAAAACTTGGTGTTGTCAGTCTTTTAAATTTTAACCATTCTAGCAAGTCTGTTTTCATTTTCATTTCCCTGACAATTACACTGAGCACTTTTTTATATACTTGCCATTTGCATACTTTACTTTGTTAAGTGTTTACTCACTTTTTCTGCTGTTCAAAAATTTGTTTTAAAATTCTTTATTATTGAGTTGTAAGGGTTTAAAAACTATACATTAAATATCTCGGTCCTTGGTCAGATATAAATTTTGCACATATTTTCTCCCAGTCTGTAACTTGTATGTGACTTGGCTATTTATTTTCTTCATGACGTCCTCTGATGAGCAGGAGTTTTAAATTTTGATAAAACCTAATGTATCCATATTAAATTTTTCTGTTCTCTAAAAAAGCTTTTCTTATTCCAAGATCACAAACATTTTCTTCGGTGTTTTGTTCTACCATCTTCACAGTTTTAGTTTCATGCTTAGGCCTGTGATCCACATTGAATTAAGTTGTTAGATATGGTATGATAAGGGCGTAGGTTTGATGTGTTTCAGCACATTGAAAAATAAAAAAGACTTTCCATTCCTTCATAGGACTGCATTGGTAGCTTTGCCAAAAATCAACTGGCCAAGAGATGGAGGTTAGTGGTTTCTAGGGCTTGGAAGTGGGAAGAAAGAGGACAGACGTGACTATAAAGGAGTTGAACAAGAGAGATATTTGTGATGATGAAACAGATCTGTATCTTGATTGCAGTGGATGTACGAATCTACACGTGATAAATTGGCACAGAACTATGCACACACATTATACCACTGTCAATTATCTGTTTTTGATATTGCACTGTAATTATAACCATTGGAGAAGTGAGGAGAAGGGTACATGGGACCCCTTCTGTACTATCTTTGCAATTACCTGTGAATCTATCATTATTTCCAAATAAAAATTTAGAAAAATCAGTTGACATGTAGGTGTGGATCTGTTTCTGGTAGCAGTATCGATCGGTACAAGTGTCACCACACTGTCATGGTTACTGTAACTTTATGGTACAGCCTTAAGCAAGTGGAGTGAATCGTCCAATCTTCTTTTTCTTTTTCAAGATAGTTCTGGATATCCTACTACACTTGTCTCTCCAGTTAAATTTCTTAAACAGCTCATCTTTTTCTACATGATAGGATTATGATTGAGACTGCACTGACTATAGCTCATTTGGAGTTTATTGATACCGTGACAATATTGAATCTTCTGATCCAGAAACATTTAAGTATTCTTGAATTCTATCAGAAATGTGTTGCAATTTTCAGTGTACAGTCCTTCTACATTTTTCGCTACATTTATTACTAACAATTTTGTGTAATGCTATTGAAAATAAAATGGTTTTAATTCCATTTTTGAATTGTTTGCTGCTAGTATATAAAAATGCAATGGATCATTATATACTGACATTGTTTGCTGCAACCTTACTAAATTAACTTATTAGTTCTAGTGGTTGTTTTATAAATTTCTTAGAATTTTCTGTATTAGTAATCATGTCATCTGTGAATAGAGACAGTTTCACATCTTTCTTTCCCATTTTTTCTTTTCTTCCTTATTGAACTGCCTAGGACCTCGGTTCAATGTTGCAAAGACATAAAGACAATAAATATTTTTGCCTTGTTTCCATTTCTAGGGGAAAGTATTTAATGTTTTACCATCAAGGATGTTAGCTGTTGGTTTTTCCAAGATGCTCTTTATTGCATTGATAAAGTTTTATTCTAATCTTAGTTTGCTGGGAGTTTTAAATCAAGAATGGGTGTTGGATTTTGATAAATGCCTTCTCTATTGACATAAATGATAATATGGATTTCTCTTTTTTATTGTGTTAATATGGTGAATTATATTTATTGAGTTTTGAATGTTAAATCAACCTCGAATTTGTAAGATAAACATCATTTGTTCATGATATATTATCCTTTTTCTGTATTGCTGGATTTTCTTTTCTTTTCTTTCTTTTCTTTTCTTTTTTTTTTTTCTTTTTTTTTTTTCTTTTTTTTTTTTTTTTTGAGACAGAATCTCTCTCTGTCTCCCAGGCTGGAGTGCAGTGGTGTGATCTCAGCTCACTGCAACCTTTTCCTTCTGGTTTCAAATGATTCTTATGTCTCAGCCTCCCAAGTAGCTGGGACTACAGATGTATACCACCATGCTCAGGTAATTTTTTTTTGTATTTTTAGTAGACATGGGGTTTCACCATGTTGGCCAGGATGGTCTTGAATTCCTGATCTCAAATGATCTGCCCACCTCAGCCTCCCAAGTGTTTACAGTCATGAGCCACCACGTTGAGCCTGGATTTTTATTTTCTATTAGTTGTTAAGGATTTAAAAAATCTAAATTCAACAGGGATATTGGTCTTCAATTTTCTTTTTTTTAAATAATGTTTTTGTAAGGTTTTGGCATTGGCGTTATATTTGCCTTATTAAATGACTTGAGAAGAATTTCTTCTTCCTCTTTCTGAGAGAGTTTGGGCAAGATTGTGCTATTTTTCCTTAAATATTTGATAAAAGTCACTAGTGAGGCCATCTAAGCTTGTGTTTTCTTTGTGGGAAGGGTTTCAATAAGTACTTCTATTTTTTTAAGACAGGGTTATTCTATATATCTGGCATCAGTATTGGTGAGGTGTATTATTTTCAAGGAATTTGTTAAGTTCACCCAAATATCTGTCAAATTTATTAGCATAAAGTTCCCCATAATATTCCCTTATCATTCTTGAATGTCTGTAGGATCTGTACTGTATCTCCTCCTTCAATTTGGACATTGGTCCTTTGTGTACTCTTATTTTTTTCTTAAGCAATTCAGCTAGGTGTCTGTCAAGTTTGTTGATCTTTTAAACAACCAACTTTCGGACGTCTTAATTTTTTCTATTGTTTGTCTGTTTTCTATTTTGTTAATGTGTGCTCTCTAGTGTTTCCTTCCTTCTACTTACTTTGCTGAGTTCTGTTATGTTTTTCTGAAGATTACTTTCATTTGTTTGTCTGTTTCACAGTCAGCAAACGTGGCTGGATTCGAACCAAAACTCTGTTTCTCCTAAGTGAGCAGTAACAGAATTCTTAGTTCAGTTTGTTTAGCCTTTACTGGCTGCTTGGAGTATGCCTAATCTATGCATCATTCAGGGATTAGCCAGGATCTTGAAGAGACTTTATACACAGAATTCAGAACCCCCTCCTATGGCTCTCTCCTTTCTAGGATTCGCTCTTTCATTTTGAGCTGCTGTGGGCACCCCAAACTCTGCTGGTTCTTCAAGCCATTAAGGCTGGAGGTTTTCTGAGTTTTAGTTGTCTTACTTGGCTTCAAGTGGGGTCTGCTCTCAGATGAAACCTGTAAGCAAAGGAAAACTCACCAGTGCTTTTCTTTTCTTCCCAGTTCAGGTTTCATTTCCCTCCAGTGTGGACCTGCTTCTGGCTGCTTCCAGCGCATTTGGGCAGTTGTTTCTCTGTATTTTGTTCACAGTTTATAGTTGTTATTTCCAGAAGGGTTGATCCAGTAGGACCTTATCCTCTATTATCAGAAGCTGTAAGGTCTAGATTTTTCACTTTTAATTTTACTCATCTCCCTGTTTCTGATGGTTCTGTTTGTAAGTAGGAATTTGGCTAAATTTCTAGTGCCAGGAGCAAAACTGAGGTACTTATATAACTCACAAACTAGATTAGTTGTTTTCTGGATAACCGTGCTCACCATATGAATTGTCTTTCAAAAGTAGAACTCCTGCTTCATTGTACTATAGCCACCCATATCCAACTGGGACTAGACTAAGCAAAATTGGGAAGTCCATTTAATTTGTCTTCTTGGAATTTATTCTTCAGGGACTGGTAGTCAAATTTCCTTGGAGCAGCAGGTAGTCAATTCTGTACCACTGGAAGCTTTCAAATAAGGCTCAACTGGAATAACTTGGACAGGGTACCTTTATTGTAGGGGAGATTGAAATAGGTTCCCTTCTAGTCCTTTATAATTATTAGATTCTAGGTTTTGATGATGGGAGACCTTTTTGTGCATATTGACATCATACAGCAGAGACACCTATCTACCCTCTAGAGAGAAAGGGGCCTTCTGGATGCCCTAATACATGCCCTCCCTCTCCCAACCCACACACATGTGATTTGGTGTTGATTGGGGTGGGGTGGTTTGGTGAGGGGAGGGGTGGATTAGTGTGGGGTGGGGTATTGTGGTGTAATGTGGTGTGATAGGTTGTGGTCTGGGGTCATATGATGTGGGATACCCTTGCATGGGGTGATGTGATGCACTGGGCTGTGTCATGGGGTTGTGCAGTGTGATATGTGAGGAATCATGGTCAGTCTTCTAGCAGCTACGCAGCTTCATTAGACAATGACCAAATTACATTGAAGTAATTTTGATGGTCAAGAGGAAGTGTTAGTGATTTCCTTAGTGGAACTGGCTGCATCTTTTACAAGAAAGCACATCTTCTGTGTCATCCTGAGGCTAGTCTGCGGAACAATTTGGCAGCTGTAGTATTTTATGTCATACAACGTGTACAAACATCAGGCCACATGTACTCCTCTCACCCATCCATACTACCCACCCCATCAACCACAGGGCAGAGTCAGGCATGAAACTAAAGATATATCTTATCTATTATATTGTAGTTTTTAAAAAAGTATTTTAAAGCTTTTGCTCTGAAACAAATCACAACTCTCATGCCATTTCTGATAAAAGATAAGCATGGTTTTAAAATGTGCCCCTGGCATCTGGGTTTGTGGACTAGAAAGTTAGTTAGCCTTAATCATTGCACCAGTGTCCTCCCAGGAACTTCTGAGACAGGCTGAATTTTGCCAAGGACCAAAAGTTGTGGACCTCTAGTCATTTGTTTTATTTGAATATTTTTATAACATGAAACTTCTTGTACAACACATTTGGGAACACTGGGTTTAGAACAAGTTAGACCCTAAGTTTTTAGTCCTAATTTCCTTTTCCTTTGATAGAGCAGTTCTTCTTGACAAAATTTTTGATCCTTATTCACTGTATGAACAGATTCACCAAAAAAACAGTATTTTGTTTTGGTTTGGTGGGCTTTAGCTAAATAGCTCGAAGTGTTTTGGTAGTAATTGTCCTAAGTCTTTTGAATTATTCCTTTTGAAAGAAAGCAGATATTGGGGGGGGGGGGGGAACAGTGTCTACCCTGAAAGCCTGTGGCACCAAATGACAGTGTGATTTACTGGAAGGTAGCCTGAAGGGGTGGGATGGGAATGGACAGGAGAAGAGAAAAAAGGAGAGATAGGGAGATTGGGCAAGAAGGAGAGAAGGGGGTGAGAGAGGTTGGGAGCAGACAGAGAGACAGAGAGAGACTGATTTAACTTCTTAATGCTCTGTCAGTCTACCCACTGTGTTCCCATTGCTATCACCAAGTTCAGGGTTAAGTTCAACTCAAAAAGAGCAGTCGCCCCCCCCGGTTTTCCTCTGCCTCTAATTGTGCCTCCCTCGAGTCCATTTTTCACATGGATCTCCAATGCAAAGGCCAGTGAGGACTATTTCCTGCTTCAATTCCTTACCATTCACCACATCCCTGCTACTGCCACTTGACTGAGAAGTGTCCAAGGACCAAACTTGATGAGGATCACTGGCAAGCTTCAAGGAGCCTGAGAGGTTGAGGGTGAGGGTGACCTTTGATTGCCCTGGAGTCTGCGGCCTCAGCTCCCTGTGGGCATCCCGGCTCATTGGAGGGTTGTCCTCCAAGGAGTGGACACCTTGACTCTCGCAGCTTTCTCTGAAGGGACCTGGAGTGAATAGCTGGACAGGCTGAGAACTTGGCCTCTAAGGAAGAAAGTTGGAGAGGAAACACCACTTGCTTTTGTTTCTTCCTGGCTCATCTCAAGGTCTTTAAGCAGACATGTGTTCTGCATCACCATTTAAAACTGAAATTTTGCAGTCCATCTCATTTATAACTAAGAGGAAAGTACGGTTCCTGCTGCAAAGTGCTAGCTAATGCTCTGCCAGGAATATTTAGAACAACCAATTATTATCTATCAACCGATCATCATGATTTTCCTAACTGTGTTCACTACGTTAAAACATGTACTGTTTGGAACGTCCCACAGGAGAGAGGTCTTTTCCAAGGATGGCTCGTGCCCTCCCACTACCCCTCCCACCCCTCACATCACAGAACACTTCTGCTCTGCTGTCTGCTTGATTTCGGTAAAGGTGGCCTGGGCTTTTTCTTTTATGGTATCCAAGTCCATGTTCTGGAGATTCTGTATCTGCCCAAGAATAGAATCTTTATCTTCTTCCTCTTCTTGATCTTCATCTACCATTTTCCGGAGATCTTCCGGTAAATCCACATCGTCTCCAGCCATCTGGATTTGATTCTCATCCATTTCACTCTACGTGAAAAATAGAGATAGATAAATAACTCTAAACTTACCCGACTAACTCACTGACTAAATACCTTTTAAAAGTAGCAGGAAAAGGTCTGCAGAGAATGAATGAAGTGAATGGCCTGCTTGGCCTTGCAGCACAGCCTGGTCCTGGTGGCAGTGGTGGAGGCTCCTGTTGGGAGGTCCCTCCTTCAAGGTACCTTGGGTCAATCAGAACCTTCCAGCATGGTGGTTCTCCAAGCGTGGTCCCTGGACAAGCAGCATTAGCGTCATCTGGAGCCTGTTAGAACTACAAATTCTTGGGCCCCATCCCAGACCCACTGAATCAGAAACTCTTGAGGTGGAGCCCAGCCACCTGGATTTTTTTTTTTTTTTTAGACAGTGTCTCACTCTGTTGCCCAGGCTGGAATGCAGTCACATGATCTTGGCTCATTGCAACCTCTGCCTCTTTGGTTCAAATGATTCTCCTGCCTCAGCCTCCCTAGTGGCTGGGATTACAGGCGTGCACCACCACACTCGGATATTTTTTGTATTTTTAGTAGAGACAAAGTTTCGCCATGTTGGCCAGGCTGGTCTCTAATTCCTGACCTCTGGTGATTCACCCACCTCAGCCTCCCAAAGTGCTGGGATTACAGGCATGAGCCACCACTCCCAGCCTCATCTGGATTTTTAAGAAGCTCTTTCTCTCTGTGATGCTGATACATACAAAAGCTAGAGCATTATACCCCAACTCTGCCTAAAGGCAGCTTTGCAAGTTTACAGACTCTATCAGCCCCATGCCAAGACCCATTCATCTGGTTGACCCCATTCTAGAGGATGGGGTTTCAGTTTACAGGGACTAGACAGTGTGCTTTAATTCACTCATCACATCTTAGAGGCAACTTTTGCTTAATCATTGCCCTTTTCCTCTGTTCCACTAGGCAGGGAGCCCCTCATGGGCTCATGTCAGATTCAACCTTCAACCCTCAGCATCTGGACTGGAGTCTGGCACACAGCACACGTGTATTAAGTGAACCATCGAGGGCATGGCCCCCACTCAGCATACTGGCAGTCTAGCCTTTGGTGTTGCTGAGACTATCACAAGTGTCTTGCACATTTCATTTTGTGATTATAGGAGTGTCTGTTCTAGAATTTCTTAGTGTATGCTGCCTGATCTTTGAGATTCCTTTATTTTTATTTTTATTCATTTTAATTCTTTTGACAGGGTCTCTGTCTTTCACCCAGGCTGGAGTGCAGTGGTGCAATATCGGCTCATTGCAACCTTGACCTCCTGGGCTCAAGCAATCCTCCCATCTCAGCCTCCCAAGTAGTTGGGACTACAGGTGTGCACCACCATGCCCAGCTGAGATTCTTTTACCACTTAGGCTATAGAGCCCCTTGTTCTGTAATGAGAGAGAAGTCTAAAGAAAAACATCTTCTGGGAAAGGTTAACAGTAGCTTACATCCCCAGATGGCTGCTGTCAGATTTTTTGGAGATCAGGTTGTAACATGAGGTGACCTGGGTTTCAGGGAAACAGAAGATTAAAAAGAGTGTCAGAAAAGCTAATGAGAGGAAAGATCTATGTGAGAGCCACCTGAATATGTTGTGACCAGCCTTGAATTTGTTACCAAAGCTCATGAAAAATCGTATTTTAAAATGACGATCTTAGTCAATCAGACTACTTTTATTTTTTAGATGCAGTCTTGCACTGTCGGCCAGGCTGTAGTGCAGTGGCATGATCTCTGGGTTCAAGCAATTCTCCTGCCTCAGCCTCCCGAGTAGCTGGGACTACAGCCTCATGCCACCACACCCAGCTAATTTTTTTGTATTTTTAGTAGAAATGGGGTTTCACCATGTTGGCCGGAATGGTCTTGATCTCCTGACCTCACGATCTGCCTGCCTCAGCCTCCCAAAGTTCGGGGATTACAGGAGTGAGCCACCATGCTCGGCCCAGACTACACTGTTTTAAGAAAGATTTCTGCGCCTGTTGACTTCTGAGGTGGATTTAAAGACAGCGCCTAAAGTGCGATCTGAATTCCCCTCATCTGGGTGCTGCATTGGAAAGATCGGAAAGAAACATCATTTGTCTCTAAGTCCAAATGGCCCACCAGGGTAACCTGTCAACTCCGTTCTTCATCCGTAAAGTGGGTTGGAGGGACCAGATGGCTGAAGACTTTTCCAGGTCTAACTCTCTGTGGCTCCCATACTTGGAGAGGCTGAAGCCCAGCTGCCTTTCCCCAGGGCTCTCTTCTTTGATTCGGTTCCCTGGGCAGAGTGACACAAGAGTCTGGCTCAAGAAATAACTTGAGAAGCAGAGGGAACCAATGCTTTTGGGAAGGACAGTCCTCATCCAGGCCCTCCCTGGAGACCCTGGAGGACAGTCCCACTCCGCGCCAGCCTCCGGAGAGAAGTGAAGCCTCTCCCTGCTCTTGGCCAGGGCCTTGGGCCCTCCAAGTGCTTAACGGATTAATTAGTTCCTGGTCAAACTGTTGTGGGATTAATTAGTTAGTTAATCCCTAGGGGCTCCCAGCCAATCGTGCATTTCTATTTATTTTTCATCTGCCTTCCCTAGTGGCTGCTTTCCTTGCTGATGGTCTTCTGGGTCTTTTTGCAGGAAGGAGAGGAAAAGCACAAGGCAGCCAGCTCATTCTCAGTTCACGCCAATGCGGGACATCTGCCCTCCCTATACATCCCGAAATCAAATGCAAGTGATTTGAAGAGGCATTCCTGGGAATCCTGGCCCCTTCCCTTGGATTGGTAGAAAGATCTTCAAGCATGTCACCACCAGGTTTGAACTAGGACGGAGTAACTGCTGTGGGCCTGCAGGGAAGGGCAGCTAGAGGGGCCAGAGGAAAGCGAGCCATCCAGCCAGGGTTATAAAACACCTAACAAGCTCTAGAGGGCTCACAGGATGGTGCTTGCCTGCCTCCATTCCCAGGGAGACCTCAGCGAGGCCACCCTCTGTGGCTCTGCTGTGCCTGAAGATGCTTCGGAATCGTTTCCTCCTTCAGGGGTGATTCTGAGGTTTGTTTTATCCTCATGCTTCTTGCTCAGGGAAGGGAGAGCAGTTCAATTCTACATTGCCTCATGGAGAGGATCTTGATTGCCCTAACTTTTATCAAAGTGGTTCTCAAAGGGGGTTCTCCAGGCCAGCAGTGTCAGCATCTTTTGGGACCTTGCTGGAGATGCACGTGCCGGGACCCTACTCACACCCACTGATTCAGAAACCCAGAGTGCGGGCCTCGCAGCTTGTGATTTAACTATTCCTCCTGGTGATTCTGGGGCTTGGTGAAGTTTGAGAACCACTGCTCTACATTTCTTGAAGATTTCTGTAGCTTACTCATCTTTCTGTCTCATAACTCAGCAAATTATCTGGCATGTAGATACAGACAATTAAATGTTTACTGAATAGCCAGGCATGGTGGCTCATGCCTGTAATCCCAGCTCTTTGGGAAGCCAAGGCAGGCAGATCACCTGAGGTCAGGAGTTCAAGACCAACCTGGCCAACATGGTGAAATGCTGTCTTTACTAAAAATACAAAAAATTAGTAGGGCATGGTGGCATGCATCTATAGTCCCAGCTACTCAGGAGGCTGAGGCAGGAGAATCACCTGAACCCGGGAGGTGAAGGTTGCCGTGAGCCAAGATTACGCCACTGCAATCCAGCCTGGGCAAACGAGAGAGACTCTGTCTCAAAAAATAAATAAATAACAATTTTAAAAATTAAAATAAATGTTTACTGAATGATTCAGTGAATGTATTGTCAGGGACGATAACAGCCTTAATAATACTTAAATTCGTAGGTCCTATTTGCTGTAAAGAGCTCTGTTTTCATAGCTATCGGTTTATCTTTATACTCTCATTGGGACATCGCAGCCTAAATTGCCTGAGTGATAAAAGCAGCTCCACCATTACAGGCTGTGTGACCTGCGCCACTTTGTACAGCCTCTCTGAACTTTATTTCCTTGTCTGTATATGGAGAATTGCATTATTTGCCTTAGAGCTGTGGAGGGTTAATTAGATGGTAACTGAATTATTTAGACTATGTTAAGCACTCACCCAGTAGTAGTTATTCATAAAAATAATAACCTTCAGAAATGGACAGCGGAATTTGCTGTGAGCAATCTTGCACATGGGGTTAGCTCTGTCAGGAGGCCATGCTGTACTGGGACCTTACCTCTGACCTGGCAATGACTCCTACCTTCACTCAAAGGCTTGGTTTTCCTAAAAAGCCAGGCTGAGTCATTTCCTCTTTAGCACTAGTCCCTCCATTCTACGAGAAAGCTACCTAGCCAGCCCTAGCTTCCCTTACCTCTTGTCAGGCCCCCACCAAATTCTGTGGGTAGCAGAGCAGGAGTGCCAATACAGGTTGCTGGCTCACAACCTGGCCCTCTTTTTTTCTTCAGTTCCTGGCTCCAGCCCTCACTGGGAAAGGCCTTGGGACCTTGGGAGCACGGCCCCTCCCCCACACCTCATGCCTAGTGTGCACGGCCACTCTCAGGAGCATGGATCTGCAGAGGGGGCCTGGGAAGGCCCTGGAATGTACTTCCCGAACAGCTCGAGCATGGGCTACAAGGAGGGTGTTTGCTCTGTCTGGGCTAGGCCTTTTGGCCCACAGACTCCGCATCCCACGTGAAAGAGTGTGGCTGGAAGAGAGACCAAGAGAGCCCCCAAAACATGAGCAGCAGGGCAGTGGCCTCAGATGTCCAGGTCTAAAGGCAGCACTGGGTGTAGTCAATGACTGTGGTCAGAGAGTCCTGCACCCATGTTGATCTAGAGGGACAATGCTACTGGCCCTCCACCAGTGGCCTGGCTGCCTCAGGAGATGATTCTAGTATTGAAACTAGATGATTCTGGTAGGATTGCTCTGGGCTGTGGTCTGTGCCATGGATACCTTATAACTAAAGGTAGGACAATCAGACAAGGCCATTGAGTTACTAGAGGAGAAAATGAAGCCCTCTGGAACCGAATGTGCCCATAGCATCATTAGCTCTGGATCCTAACTGACTGAGCTAGCCCAAGACCTAGAACTGGCTAAGTAGTCAAGTGTCTCCTTTGTAAAAAGCTGAGGCCTATTCCGCCCATTCTCCTGCTGAGGCAGCCTAGGAGAATGAAAGATTGTGGGATTTGGAGTTAGACATGGGTTCAAGTCCCAGATCTGTCATTCACCAATGCATGACCTTGGTCAAGTCAACTTATATTTCTGATGTCTGATGGGAGGGCCACTTAGAGGATTGTTGAGCAGATTGAAGGAGGCATGCTGTAAAACAGCCTCATAAGCATCTAAGCTCTGGACAAATGATGTGGTAGTTATGAATATTTTAGAGGAAAGAGGGCAGCTCCGTGTCAAGATCCCTGCTGAAAGGATCCCTGGGATAAAGAAGGCATGGACACTGAAAGAGACGGTGGGAGAGTATCGGCCCTTAAGAGAAAGATCCGGGACAGAGCAAGCAATTAAGAAGCATAAATGGGATTGACACAGTGGACACAGCAGCCTTGTTTCCTCTCTTCCTAATGAACCACCCTGCTGACAGGACCTTGTCTGCAATTCAAACAATGAATGTCTTGTCCACACGTTCTGCTGCCCATTGACAAATCTTGGGTTGGGGAGCCCAGGAATATTTGGACACAGTTCACACTTCAAGGAAAAGAAGTAATGCCTCATTACAACCCCCAAATACAAGTGCAGCTACAGCCAATGTGAACCAGCATCACCACGGGCCGGAAGCATCTCTAGGGAGGGAGGGGAGGCTCAGGGATGAGAGCGGTGGTGTGAATGAATGAATGAGCCAGCACATAATTAGGGGACTTATAGGCTATACTTTGTTCCGAGAGGCTCTGTTTCAGAGGTCTTCTCATTTCTAGAAATCTTATCAATTTGGGATATTGTTTAATGCAGTTAAGAACTAATTATCTTTATGCTAGCTGATGAGAATTCATTTTAATCTCTTGTTTTTAACCAGACTTATCTTTACGGCTGGTGCAGAATGCCCCATTATTTAAATAGCTCCATATCCTACTATCGTCATTTCCTGTGACTGATGCCTGACCTTTCACCAAAGGATAAACATGATCCTGGCTTTCAAGACTTACTACTTCCTAGACCTGGAGAAACTGGTCTTCTCTTTTACCAAACTTGAGATACCATGATAAATTATCTTAGATGTTTGTATCTTCAAAAAGCTGAGCATTCTCCACTTGTCAGTCTAGTTAGCCAAGCGTGGTGCATAAGCAAATACCAGTGTGATTGATACTAGGTAGATTGGATTTGGGATTTGGTTTATTCACTTCTTGTTGTCCACAGGATACCAACATCTAGAAGAATGGATTTCTTTCACATGGAGGAGTTCATGTAGTGTGATATTGACATGATTGTGAGGATCATGTAATTGAGCAGTCAGGTAGTTGTCTTCACAAGCCAATCTCACTGTCCTGGTTATGAGCGAGGCTGCTGCCCTCAGAAGCTAGTGTGTGGCTAGTGTGGAGGCCCTGGGCTGGGCATGCTGGCTGCTCCCTCTGCTGTACTCTGCTGCTGCTCTTCCCTCTTTAGCTACTTAAGGAGCCCTCGGCACCCCCAGAGTAGGACAGATGGTGCGGATTTGTCTTCTTGAAGAACAGGCATCAGTTTTCAATTTGATTGAAAGCGTGCATGTGTCAGGAGCTGCATGGAATGAGAATTTCTAGATACCAGCTGTGCACATCACATACCTCTTTTCCTTATGGAGACATTCCATAGGGACTCAGGAAGCTCCTAGAGGCCACTGTCCAAGCCTCTCATTTACAGATGAGGAGGGTGAGGTCCCAAGAGGTAAAGATTCTTGCAAAAATGTCATTCTGCTCATCAGGGGATGGGAACCCAGCACAGCTGCCAGAAGGGTCTAGCAAGATAATGTGGCCTGTGGGCTCGGGTTGGCTTGTGGTGAAAGCTTGCTCTGCCATTTACTGGCTGTGTGACCCTGGAAAGGCACTTTCCCTCTCTGAGCTGTTGCTGTCATCTGTAAAGGCGAGGTGATACCTACCTACCTTACAGGACACTTGTGAAGATGACGTGAGAAAGATGGTGTGGCCAAGCAACATGTCTTGAAATTCTGCTTCACTAGTATCCAGTGACTCCTTCTTCCCATCCCCATGCTCCCTGTGGACATGTAGCCCATTGTGCTTTCACAGGCATCAGTAGGAGGAGTGAACCAAACTGGGGCAGGGTGAGGAGGGGAAGGAAGAGATGGCAGCTGATGGGGCCTCTGATGGCCTCCCCGCCGCCTGGCCACCAGAAACAGCTGCTCAGAAAGCAGGAGGTTTCAGTGTCTGAGACCCTGCTGGGCAGCCCCAAGAGCTCCTAATCTGAAGGGGTCTGTTAAAGGAAGGTTCACACAATCATCTTTGTTACTTTTTTTAAGAGGCAAATTTTAAATTCAATTGTAATCGAACTTTCAATGTGACACATTTAAGGGCAACTCTGTTGAGTTTCTCCTATATACGTCTTTATTCGAAATGAACAATGCCCTTAATACATCAGACAAACACCAGGTGTAACTAAATCATATAGCTCAGCAGGGGTCACAACATTATTTTTCAATGACTAACCTAGATTGACAATTCTGTTAATAGGATTAGGGTTCATTGTGGAACTGTTTTCTCTTATTAATTTAGCTTGACTTACATATACATTTTAAATTGGCCGGGGAGAGAAACGCATTTGCTTTTAGAAAGAATCTTGTGGCTTTATTTAAATACATATTACTTCCTCTACTTGAAGAAATATGGTGGTTTAATTATAAAACAAGGAAAACCTTGTGTTTTATACAAAACTACAGTGTCGAATCTGGTCTTGTTCTTTTCATGAAATTGTAAATTGTATTTTAATATGACTCTAATGGCATATAAATTCTTTCTGCTGTTTTTGACACTTTGTTCTTTGGGCATTTTTCCTTTTTTTTTTTTTTTTGAGACAGAGTCTTGCTCTGTCGCCAGGCGCCAGACTGGAGTGCAGTGGTGTGATCTCGGCTCACTGCAATCTCTGCCTCCCAGGTTCAAGCGATTCTCCTGCCTCAGCCTCCTGAGTAGCTGGGACTACAGGTGCGCGCCACCATGCCCAGATAATTTTTGTATTTTTTAGTAGAGACGGGGTTTCACCATGTTAGCCAGGATGGTCTCAATCTCTTGACCTTGTGATCCACTCACCTCAGCCTCCCAAAGTGCTGGGATTACAGGTGTGAGCCACCACACCCAGCCAGGGCATTTTTCTTTCTTTTCTTTTTCCCCAATAATATCCATTTACTCAGCAATCAGTGTGTGTGTGTGTGTGTGTGTGTGTGTGTGTGTGTGTGTGTAATTTTCTATATCTCAGCCACTTGCTAGGCACTGAGCACAGAGATGAAAAAGTCAGCCCCTTTGTTTAAGGAGCACACAGTAGGTGCAGATAGTTAGGGTCATAAGATGATGTAGGAGACATGAACTCAAGATATATGGAAACATGGGGAAGGATGACCGAATCCAGAATTAGGCAGCGGGAGGGAGATCATGGAAGGCCCTAGAAGAAGCGGCATTGACCAGAGTCTTGCAGAAAGGAAAGGTCACAGGGAGCAGGGAACGGAGCATGGGGAAGCTCTAGTCCAGGCAGGGAGTAGCAGCAAGATGCGAGGCTGGAGAGACAGGACTCGTTTCATGGCATACAGGACAAGGAGTTCGGACTTTATTCTAAAAGTCACAGCAGGCCTTTTTAAAAATAACAGGTAAGAAACAGGATCAGATTTGCATTTTAGAAACCTCAGTTTTGAGGGGGACAAGACTCCAAGTAGAAAAGCTATGATGAATTGAGAACTATTCAGGAGTGAATGAAGATGTCTTGTTGAGTTCCTGGCTGTGTGGCTGGAGCAGAAAGGGAAGGGGCAACGGTGACCTCTGGTAGCCAGCCTGGGAGATGGGCTTGTCGGGAGAGCCACCCACGGAAGTGGAGCCTACAGGAGGAGCCGGTTTAGGGGGAGAATGAGCAAGTGAGTTTTGGATATGAGCTGGTTCAACCTGTGAAGTGTCTAAGCAAAGGTAGCTGCAGTTGTGAAATTTCGGAAAAGATGTGGTCTGGAGGTATAGATATGAGAATCATCAGCATGTAGGTGGTAGCGGAAAGCTACAGTGAGGTGCAGCCCTCAAGGACAATGTGTAAGCTCCGGGGGAGAAGAAGAACCAGCCAAGGGGGCACCCTGGAACATCCCACAATCTGGAGGCAGACAGAGAAGGATAAATAAGCAGTGCAAGAGCAAGAACCAGAGGGCGATGTCTGCAAGCTGAGGGGAGAGAGAGCATTAAGGAGGAAGACATCACCAGTGCTAAAAGAAACAAAGAGGCCCCCAGAGAAACTAAGGGAACCACCCACTGTATTTAGACAGACACTGGACATCTGGAAGAAGAAGGTTTCAGCAGAGCAGTGACAACTAGCCATTTAAGGGAAGACACTTAAAAAGCCATGTTTACTCAGAAAGTGCTGTTCCTTGTTTTAGACGGGAGAGATTTGACCTCCTTTATTCAGGAGAGGCCAATCAATAAGGAGAAACTGAAGATACAAGATCCAGAATAATCAGTGGTGTGCAATCCAAATCTAACATGAGCATCATGGATGACTTTAGGCATTTTAAGTCCTCTGATGACCTATAATTGGAGAACTAGAGGAAATCAACATAGTCTGGATATGTGTACATGAACATTATCGTGATTGATACAGATACATATACATACTTACTGCAGATTACTGCAATTTGATTACTGCACTTATTAGATTACTTATCTGATTACTGAAATTAACAACCGTCATCAAAAGACATTGGTACAACAAATAGTATTGTCGCTAACAATTAAGAAACTTGAGACCCAAGACCTTTGATTTTTTATATAGAGGGCTAAGGCTTATGTTGCCCCTTTTCAAAGAGCCTACATTTGCTTTTCCCTGTCAGCAACAGAGTGAAACCCTTTTTCATAGGAAACACCAGCCAAATAATTTCTTTAGAAAATACAGTTCTAATTCCAAAATGTGACATAGTTATCCTCATTAGACCTGACAGCTCCCGGGAAGACATTTTCTCAAATCTGCTCCCTGTCGGGCCTTGGTCAGGGGAAGGGTCTAGAACTGAATCCTGCTGTTATGTAACCGTCGTGTCGGTGACCCTGGGGAATTGTGAATGAGGTACCCAGGGGGTCATCCCTCATTAGCTGGAGGACGTGTTAAATTCGTCCAATTCCCTGTGGGCTGTTAATACTATTACTATGAATGCTTACCCAATATGGGCTTTAGAAGATGGCACAGGCTAAGTATTCTGCAAGTCTGGCAGGGAGGGGAAGGTTACTGGCACCCACTAGAGTCCCGGTGACCCCTGCTTTCTGGCCTGTGCCATTTTCTTTGTTAGACAGCGTGTTCAGTTCTAAAGTCTACCAACCAGGAATCTGATGCCCAGTTTAGAGGGGGTATGGGCCGAAGTGGGCAAGAAAAAGTACTGGATGAAGAGTAAGGAAGTTTGCTTGAGTCTCCGTTTGTCACAGGAAGCTTTGTGACCTTCAGCAAGTCCCTAAATTTACATGATCCTTATGGTTACGTGTTGAGTGCACATGTATGCTATGTGCTTTTCTGAATGTAAAAAATAAGTCTACTGAAAAGAGAAACAGCACTCAGATACTGGTGTCAAGGAGCCAAAGTACTGGGGTCACCCAGGAGTCTAACCTGTTCTAGGAAAGGAACTTAAGAGGGCTGAAGGGAAGGGACGGTTTGCATGTTCCTCAGATGACCTTGGAAGCTTAGCCCCATAGAGGTGACTCATAAGGATGTGGGAATCGGTTGCTCTGTTTCCCACCGAATACAGAGGCTCCTTTGGTTCATCCCGCAGTCAGCCCTCCCCTGGCCAGGTAAGAGCCGGCACTGGCAGGTCGGCCTCTCCTTCCCTCCAGCTCTTCGGACAAAGCACCAGGCCTTGGACCTCTCAATCTCAGCTCCTAGTGACCCAGATGCGCACTGTCTGGCCTTCGAGAGCCTCCTTGCTCCTTAATGCAGCATCTAAGGGACAAAACCCTACACCTTGCTTTCCCACTGTGTTGTTCTGATGCTTAGGTACCTACAGTTCAACAACAACCACAGCCGAGCCACTGGGTAAGTTGGCTGAATTCAGTATTAGAATAAAAAGCATGGCATTGGAGGCCTGGGGCATGATTCTGCCCCCATAGGCTTCATTTATTCAGTCATCTCCTCTCCGGGCTGAAGGTTCCAATTCTTTCCGCCCGCCCTCGATGGGGCCGTTTCAGAATCTCTCTCCAGTCTGGTCACTGCGGAGACAGCGGAAACTCGGCTGTTTGCGAGCTCCCTCTCCCGTTATGCCATGAGAGGATAGAAAACACAAAATCTGGTCCTTAATAACAAAATAATGGATTTTTTTTTCTTTTCGTTGTTTTTTGTTGTGTTGTGTTGTTTTGTTTTGTTTTCCCCCTACCCAATGACCTATCAAGATTTTTTTTTATAAGTCACCTCTAGAAATTGGCTTCTGCCCCGCTCCGGTCCTGCGACCACCCGCAGCCCGCGTTCTGCCTCCCGCGGGTGCCGGTGGCCGCGGCGCTGGGAACACCAGGGGGCGCCGGCGTCGAGCATTCGGGGCCGTGCTGGCGGCCGCTGCGCCCTCTGTGCTCCAGCCCGGGTCTGGGTTGGACGCGAGCAGCTGTTCTGCATAGCCTGGGCAGACGATAGCCTGGGAAACGTGTCTGTCCCCGGAGCCTCTTTCTTTCTCGCCACATGGGCCATCGAAAGCTCCCCGTACCCAGAGCCTCCTCAGTCGGGGGCACAGGGGTGGGAAGGTAACGTGTGACAAATGACCGCGCGGGAGGTAGAGGAGGCTTCCAAGGGTGGGGCTGGCTTGCAAGCGCAAGGCGCTGCACTGGGGTAGGGGAAGTTAGCCACAGCTGGCGATAACTGGACGAAGTGGAATACGATCCGGCTTATTTTTTCAATGTTTATTTTATTTTTTAAACTGCCCCTTGCAGAGCATTGGCTAATTCATAGGCGGCATGCCCACAGTAGCCAATTTTTCTTATCGTATAGTTTCATTAGGTGCTATTTTTATGGCTAGTTACACGGGATTAGAATTTCCATGTGCTTTACAAAAAGCAGGCAATTGTATGATTCCTATTTGTAGTCTTTTCCATGCCATAGGCACTGTTTTGAAACACAGTGTGTAGAATCCATTGTTACAAACGCAGCCAAATATAAAAACATCCTTGGAGAAGGAGGTCCCCAACTGGAAGTAAACTGCAGTGAACGACGGTGCATAGAATGCTTTGGAGTGAAATTCTCATCTGTTTGTTTGGATTGTATTTGGAATGTAGACAGCTACTTGCAGGTCTAGGGTCAAACCATTAGACAACACAGGAGAAAGGAGATGCTCCATTTTGTTAAAAGCCACACAGAATTCCAGACTGCCCTAAAATTTGGGGGAACAGCTCACATATTAAGAGTAGAAAGCATAAATGCCGGTAAGTGCGAGTCCACGCTGCAGCTGGTAGGGATTGGTGGCTGCTGGCCTTGTGAGTTTTATTAAAACTACTGGCCGCAAAGCCAGTCTGTAGCCAAAATGTCCAGCAGAAACGAGCTGCCCAGCAACCTGCCGCAGTTACAGAATCTGATCAAGCGAGACCCACCAGCCTCCATCTAGGACTTTCTACAGCAGTATAATCACTACAAATCCAATGTGGAGATTTTCAAAATGCAGCCAGATAAACCCAGCAAAGAACTAGCAGAGCTCATGATGTTTATGGCACAGGTGAGTCACTGCTACCCAGAGTATCTAAGTAATTTTCCTCAAGAAATGAAAGATCTTCTCTCCTGCAATTGTACCATATTGGATCCAGATCTTCAAATGACATTTTGGAAAGCTTTGATCTTGCTGAGAAATAAGAATCTCATCAATCCATCAAGCCCACTAGAGTTCCTCTTTGAACTTCCACTTTGCCATAAGCTTCTGAGAAAGACTTTATACACACATAATGTGACTGACATCAAGAATATAAACGCAGAACACAAGAACAATAAAGTGAATGTAGTATTGCAAAATTTCATGTACACCGTGTTAAGAGATAGCAATGCAACTGCAGCCAAGATGTCTCCAGATGTGATGATTGAACGCTACAGAAGGAACATCTGGAATGATGCCAAAACTGTCAGTGTTATCACAACCGCATGTTTCTCTAAGGTCACCAAGATATTAGTTGCTGCTTTGACATTCTTTCTTGGGAAAGATGAAGATGAAAACAGAACAGTGACTCCGAATCTGAGGATGATGGACCAATGGCCAGAAACCTGCTAGTACAATACGCTACAGGGAAGAAGAGTTCGAAAAACAAGAAAATGTTGGAAAAGGCAATGAAAGTGCTCAAGAAACAAAAGAAGAAGAAAAAACCAGGGGTGTTTAACTTTTCAGCCATTCACTTGATTCATGATCACCAAGATTTTGCAGAAAAACTACTAAAGCAGCTTGAGTGCTGCCAGGAGAGGTTTGAAGTGAAGATGCTCGTGAACCTCATCTCCAGATGGGTGGGAATTCAAGAGCTCTTGCCCTTCAATTTCTCTCCCTTTTTGCAAAGGTTTCTGCAGCCCCGCCAAAGAGAAATAACAAAGTTCCTTCTGTTCACCGCACAAGCCTCTCATCACCCCAGAGATTATTCAATCATTGCTTATGACTGTGGCCAACAATTTTGTTACCAACAAGAACTCCGGAGAAGTCATGACAGTAGGAATCAACTCCATAAAACAGATAACAGCTCAGTGTCCTCTGGCCATGACTGAAGAACTTCTCTAAGACCCGGCTCAGTATAAAACACACAAGGATAAGAATGTAATGATGTCTGCTGGAAGTTTGATTCAGCTCTTCCGAACACTGAATCCTCAGATGCTTCAGAAGAAATTCCGGGGTAAGCCTATAAGGCCTCCATAGAAGCAAGAGTACAAGAATATGGAGAAGTAAATGCTAAAGATTATATTCCAGGAGAAGTTCTGGAAGTTGAGAAAGAAGAGAATGCTGGACACGATGAAGATGGAAGGGAAAGTATCAGTCTCCATGAGGAGGAGGATGCCGATGGCAAATGGGTTGATGTGCAACACTCTTCCAATGAAGAATAGCTAGAAATTTCCGAGAAGCTGAACAGCATGACCAGGGAGGAGCAGAAGGGCGAAGCTGCAGCCATCAGCAACAGTCGAGCTCTAACTCAGGAAGACTTCCAGAAAATCCGCATGGCCCAAATGAGAAAAGAACTTGACGCTGGCCTCGGGAAATCCCAGAAGAGGAAATATATTGAAATAGACAGTGACGAAGAGCCCAGGGGCGAATTACTTTCTCTTTGGGACACTGAACACCTTCATAAAAAGCCAAAGTCTGACAAAGAGACAAGACTAGCAACTGCAATGGCTGGAAAGACAGATCGAAAAGATTTTGTGAGGAAGAAAACCAAAATGAATCCATTTTCCAGTTCAACAAATAAAGAGAAGAAAAAGCAGAACTTTATGAGGACGCGATATAGCCATGTCCAGTTAAAAAGTAAGCGTTCCTTCCGAGAAAAACTGTTGGCGCTGTGAGATGCATTTTTGAAAAAGAGAAAAAGAATGAAGTAACTTCCCAGCAAGTTTTTCCTTCCAAGAAGAATGCTGTTTGTGTCATTACTCTGAACACTGGTAAATTAAGCGTGTTTGTTTACATGAAAAAGTCCAGAAGCACTGTATTGTGAAAACTGCTGAAAATGTGGCAGCCATTTGGTGTTTTTATTCTGGAGGCGGCTAATGGTGGGAATGTTAAAGTAAATAGCCATGGTAATGTCAAAGTGTTTCATTTATCATTCACGCAAAGAAAGTATTGAGTGCCTATTAATTGTCACTGTAAATACAAAATCAATGAGCCATAACCCCTTCACTCAAGGCATCGACAGCTTAGTTGTGGGGGTGGACACACATATGAGTATTTACAGCGCAGTGTAAATAGTCCTCTAGTAGAGGTAGGTCCACATTTCTATGAGGTCACTAAGGCCTTATGGACTAACTCTGTAGGGATAGGAATTATATATTCTCGTAAAACAAAGCAGGACAACGTTACAGAGTAAGAGGTTCTTACTGGTACATAGGCTTACCTGCTGAAAACAGGCCCCTGCTGTACAGATTTGGGGTACATAATTTAGCTCTTTTAGTCAACCAAAAGATGTAAATGACCCCCTCTTTTTTTTTTTTTGAATGCCATGTAAAGCCTTTTTGGTTAAGACTTCACTTTTAAAATTGCCGTAAGTATAAATAGTACCTTTGGAATGTATTTAGTTAATCATTTGAGCTGCCTTCATACTGGTTTCCTCAGCCTTCCTTCACCCTGTAATATTTTCAGCCCACTGTTTACCTTGTCTCAATAAAAAGTTTCTAATGCCAAATAGAAAAAAAAATAAAATAAAGAACAAATGCCTTGAGGAGAGGGGAACTCTGTGCAAGTCCTTTTGTGAACAAGTTGCTCTTTCTCATGGTTGTGGGGCCTGAGTTCCAATCCTGATTCTGTCACAGGAGATGAGGCTTACTGCAAAGCAACTTAACTCTGCTGGGCTGCAACTTCCTCAGGTGTAAAACGAGGCTGTGGTATGAGATTATGAGATGAGCTTTACGGTCTCTTTCATGGTCTATGAAAAAAATCAGGTGAGGTCTCAAATGCATTATGCATTTAAAACACCCATAGAAAAGGGGGTATATGAACATCAGTAAGCCATGAAATGAAAGAAAGACACTGGTGGGCTCTACTGTTAATTTTTCAACATCCTTCATGTCTGCCCCTCCTGCTAGCTGGTTTAGGGAGCAGTAGCCTAAGCAGGTATAGTGACAATCATTCTCTAGGGAGGATCTGGATTTGTGCATTTCATCGCTATAACTCTTTCCTCTTTCCATAGTTCCTGTCCGAAAGGCTCTTGCTTCAAAGGATAGCCTGGCACAGAGATTTCAGAATTATTTTTCTCAGAAGAGCACTTAAACCGTACTGCTAAGCCTAAGGGTGTTCACTCCTGAGGATCTGGAAGTAAGCAAGACTGCTGATTCACCATTAGTGGAGAAAAAGATCAAAGGTTCAGTGCCTTGAGGCTCAGGAGCCTCCAGTTGCTGCATTGATTACACACTTAAGGACTGGCAGTCCTCAAGACCCCTGGTTGTTATTATCAGGAAATCAGACTTTTGTGCCCAGAGATCATAATGTCAATAATAAGAGCTCTACCGTCAGGCACTGTACTAGGTCCTTTGTATTATATTATTTCAGACAAAGATCTTATGAAGTTAGCAACTACAACCCTTATTTTATAGATGAGGATACTGAGGCTCAGATTTTTTTTTCTATTGCTGCTGCACAAATTAAGAGACTTAAATATTTTTTTAAAAGCATATGATATTGCATCACGGCGCCACAACTGAACCCCAATTCTCTCTAGATCCCTACAGAAGAATAACAGTGTCAAAAATAAATCTTTAAAAGCCCCACCATTATGGACGATGCACACCCAGCCAATCATTTGTGTGTGTGTGTGTGTGTGTGTGTGTGCGTGCGTGTGCATGAAATTTTTGTTTCATCCCAACCAGATTGATGGTGCTTTAATCAGATTGACCCAGGAGCAGAGACCAGGGGCTTTAGTGCAGCAGCAAGAATCGGACTCAAGTTTCCTGCCTAGGGGGAGGCCATATTGCTAAAGAGAGCCAGTGACATCTGAGGAGTTTCAGGAAATTCACCAGACAATGAAAGTGGAAAGGACAGTGTTTAGAAGTCCTTCACTCTTCCAAAATGCAAGCACAGTGAGGAAAAGTTATTAAACCTGAATTGTGGGTGGAATAGGAAAAGCAAGGCATTCTTTTCCAAGTTCATTGGTTGTGAATGAAATGAGCTTATATTTTACTCTGGGTTTTCCTTCCCTTATGAAGAACAGAACCCAGGTTCCTTGGGCACCTTAGGGATCAATGTCTCCCATGTTGAAGTCTTTGGTGATTTCTTCAGTGACTTTGTGTAGACAGTGGACTCTCCCTTGCTTAGTGCTTAGAGTTTCTAAAATCAGCCTTTTCTGGGATCTGCTGGGGATCCATGGAAGGAATTGATTTAGCGGCATTTTCTAAACCACCTGGACTTGGAGGCGGCTCTCATACATGGGATCATGCCCTTTGGAGGAATCTTTTTCTTTGCTTCTCCAGAAGGAAGATGTTCTTTAAGGGATGGTGCATCTTTGGAATATGAAGTTGAATAACCAACCCAGAAGGTGAAGGTGGAGTCATTTAGTCAGGGATCTTTGCCTGTACCAGGCAAAGCACAGTGCCTGGTACCTAGAAAGAGCTCAACCAATGTCAGCTATAATTATTGTTCCCACTGTGTATTTACATAGAGAAATTCTAGAATCTTTAGATACATTTATATTAAAATGTCATCTATAGGTATTAACTCTTATTTTTTCTTTTTTAGCAACAGTGGTAGTTCATAGAGGTTAAGTTTTTACTGGAATCAAGTTTTTATGAACTCCTAGTCCAGTGCTCTTTTCACTATATCAAACATCTCAGTTACAATTAGGATGTGTGTGTGTGTGTATATCCATGTATATATATATGTGTATATATATATATATATACACACACACACATATATCCTTTGCAGATAATCAAGCATGACCTCCCACTTTTTATTAATTAAGAAATGATTCAATGTTTCCTGTGCTCAGAGTGTCTTACCTTTGGGAGTCTATATTTTTCTCTGAGATGAACTCTGAGGCATGCCCTCTCTGCCTTTTTCTGTGTAAATGCAGCATCTCTTTCCATCCTAAAAGTTAAAGAATAAAGGATCAGAAGGATACAGAGAGCTAAGGACATTCCCACCTGTTGGATACAATGAGCTCTAAATTTCTCTTCAAAGAATCAGTATGTCAGTATGTTCAGTTCTTTGTTCTCCATTTTAAAGTTTAACTTCCCTGTAGTTTCAGTAAACAGCCTTTTCCACCAGTTCTAGCCAGTAGTTTACATCTTTTCCCCTAGTCATCTGTTCTGTCCTGACTCACCCTGATCACCTGCTTTGACCTAAGTCACCCCTAGTTACCTGCTCTAAGTCACCTTTAGTTACCTGTTCTGTAACTATCCTTCCCACCAAGCTGCTCACCCCACCACTCTGGCGAATACTCCTGCTCCCTTAAAAATAGTCAATCAGAATTACCTTAGACTGTGTAGTCCAACCCTAGCCAATAGAAAAACGACACAGCAGTAAATGCTACATGCGTCAAGGATAAGAACCCTCACCATTGCTCCATCTGTGAGATGCACCTTTCTACAGAAATAAGTTGCCTTGTTGAGAAAATTTATATTCGAGTGCTACTTCTTTGCAGCACCAAAAATTTCTATATAACACTACCCGTGCTCAGAGCCAGACACTGGGTTACACCTTCTGAGATGCCACTGCCGGCAGCCATCTGAGAAATATGAGATATTTCTTTTCTAGGTCCCCAAACATCTGCCTCTCTGTTTGTCACTCTGCTGTCATAACTCTCAGTATATACCCCAAAGTCCCAAAGACAATTTGGTCCTAGGAATCTGTTTATTAAGTGAACCCTGAGAGAGGCAGGGCGATTATTCTTAATGTGAATTTACCCATGGACTGTTCAGCCAAGGACCATAAGCCTCAGAATCACCTGGTGCACTTATGACAAATGCAGCTTCCTGGGCCTGATCCTAGCCCTGCTACAGCAGAATCCCTGGGTACAGGGGAGGGGAAGCTACATTTTTAGCAAGCTCCCCGAGTGATTCTTACACAAACAAAAACAGAGCCATAGTGTCCAGAACCAGGCAGTTCTTTGAAAACCACTGGTGTTGAGGGATCTAATATAAACCTGTCTCCCTTCATTGTTACCCCCTCCAGATCCCAATTTAGGCACGGTATTTCCTTCATGGTTTGGAAGGAGGTAGCCCCAAACCAGGTAGGGTATGTTTCCAGAATGCCAGACTGGGATCCTGCTCTGTGGATGATCTAATTGGACTCATGATTATGCTGATTGGAAATGGACATTCTTGCTAATGATGATCCAGACAAAAGCAGATGCCTTTGGGGATGTCTGCAAAGCTCACAAGCACCAATACCCTTCCCTGCTGCCCACAGAAGTGCTGAATTTATATCCACAGCCCTGCCCTCTGGCTATATTGGGTTAGACCAAGCTCAGTAAATGAAATCTCCTTTGAAAATTTGGGATTGGTACTAAGAATGACAGATACTTACAGTGTGGCTGGCACTATCACAGATGAACTTGGTAGCCATTGGCTGTCATTTTCCACTAACCATGTAGTCTGGTTGCTGAGGACGAACAAAGCAGCCATGCCCAGATAGAAGCAACGGCAAGAGATGGGGACAGAGTGTTCGCAGCCTCTCAATAGCCTCTGCTTCCTGGGTTAGGCCCAGGTGAGGCCTGATGGGAATTGCACTCATGGATATCTCGTGAACTATCATTGCATAAAGGATTATCTGCTTAAAACAAATCCCCTGTTTTCATTTTCAGGTGAAAACTGGTTTCTATGTTTTGACTCTGAGGTGGGAAATCATCTTAACCATTACACAAAAAACTGAGTGTTAAGCAAGGATCTGCAGCAAACGATTAGGTTCAACTACTGATCACAGGCCCTGGGCTCAGGTGCAGTTTCAACTGATTTTCATCCACGGAATCTCAGGTCTGGAACGGGCATGAGAGAGCATCAGGTTGAACCTTCTAGTTTTGGAGACGGACAGCGAATAAAGTGACCTGTCCAGGAGATGAGCGACCTGTGGCATGGGCACGCAGCAGACCTTTGCTCCCCACATTTCATTATAAAAACTTCCAAACATACAGAAAAATTGAAAGAATTTTGGTATCAAATCCAGCTAGCTTCTACAATTTGCATCTCACTGTATGTTTTCTCACATCTATTCCTCTCTTTATCCACTTTTTACTTTTTTGATACATTTCAAAGTTGCAGAAATCAATGAACACTTTCCCACAAACCATTCAGTATATATATCGTTAACTAGCGTGACGTGTTTGTTTACAGTTTCTCTTCTTGTGAAGCAAAATTGGTATCCAATACAATGCACAAAACTCTTAAGCGCACCAATGATTCCCCAAAATGCACACACCTGTGTAACCCAAAACCCTCTTAAGATAGAAAACATTACTCTTACCTGGGAAAATTCCCCTACCCCAGCCCCCATTCCTGATCAAAGCCTACCCGCTAGCCCTAGAGGCAACCACCATGCCTTTTCTACCATAGATTGGTTTTGCCTGTCCTAGAACTTCATAAAAATGGAACCATACAGTTCATCTTTGTATAAGCCTTCTTTCACTCATCATAAAATACTTTTGACATTTATCCATGTTGTTTTCTGTATTAGTAGTTGGTTCCTTTTCATTGCTGAGTAGTAAGTATTCTATTGTGTGCACAAATACAATTACGGTTCGTCTAGTCATTCTTCTGTTAATAAACACTTGAATCATTTCCCATTTGAGTCTACAGTGAGTAAAGCTGCTATGAATATTATTCTAGCTTTTTTTCTGTGGACATATATTTGAATTTCTACTAGGTAAATAGGCATGGAATTTGCTGGGTTCTAGTGTAACTTACTGGGATACTTTTAGTTTTATAAGAAACAGCAAGACCTATCTCCAAAGTGTTTGTACTAGTTTATGTCTCAACAATTGAAACAAGAGTTCTAGTGGTTTCACATTTTGGTTGACATATAATATTTTTGGTCTTTTTGATTTTAGCCATTCTGGTATTTATGGAGAGGCACTTTACTGTGATTTTAATCTTTTCCATTTTCAAGATAAGTAATTAGGCAGCTTTTTGTATACTTTCAAGTAGGATTTTCATGTCCTAATTGGCCATGTATCTATCTTTCTAAGGTATTTGTTCAAATCTTTTGCCCATTTTTTTTCTGCTTTTATTATTGAGTTATAGGAGTTCTTCATGTTTCCTAGATCCCAGTCCTTTTGGATATATTTTCCAAATATATTATCTCAGCCTGGCTTGCCCATTTATTTTCTTTATGGCATCTTTTGACGTATAAAAGTTTTAAACTTAGAGTTGAATTGATCATTTAATAATTTTATGGTCATTGATATCACCATTGCCAATCTGGGTCATGATAAAGAAACCTTCACCTACTTTCAAGCTGCAAAGATATTCTCCTACTTTTTTTTCTAAAGGCTTTATAATTTTGGCTTTTATGTTTATGTGTATGATGCATAGTAAATTAATTTTCACGCATAGTGTTAAGTAGGGGTCAAAGCTCAGTGTTTTTTCATTGTTTAGCACCATTTGTTAGAAAGATTTTCCATTCTCGATCTGATTATTTTGGTGCCTTTGCTGAAAATCAAATAACTATAAACTCCATTGATCCATTTGTTGGATCAATGCCATGCAAAGTTAGATTCCAGTCCTCCAGAGCCAGTCTACAAATCACGCAGAAAACCGGTTGCTCCGTTTACCGTCACGTGCAGCTAGCTAGTCTCCCCGTTACCAAGTAAAGTGTAAATTTTTGCAGAAGAAAACCTAGGTCTTTCATTTCAGTATATTCCTCACAGTGCTATGCTTATACTTGGGGTCCAAACAATTACTGAATAAAACAAAGGTCAGAGTCAAGTTACAAATGGTATTGTAGAACTGCTGAACCATAACTAAGGCAAAGAAGCATTTTAATGTAATTGAGAAAATGGAGGGATAAATGACTATTGTTTTATTTCCTTTCCAGATTGTCTATTTATGATTAGACCTCTTTCAGTACTAATGTAACCAGTAACACACAGACACACACACACACACACACAAATTGAACACAGACGGAAAATAAAAATGAATGTGCATTGTTAAATAGAGTGCATTGCTAAATAGTTTTTTGTTTATACATCATATAGTCTATGTCCCCAGTTCCTAAAATAATGAGGATGGGTTTAGGAGGCTTTTATTTTCTAACATTAATTTTAATTATTTATATATACTATACTGTTTGTAGCTATCCCTGTATTTATCTTGTGATGAATTATTTTTAATGCTTACTACATGTTGCATTCTAGGTGATGAAACTCTTGAAAACTCAAATAATGGACTGAAGAATCATCCTACTTTATCACAGGGAAGCTGACTGCCCCATTGTCCTGCCACTGTTTCTTAAATTGAGTGACTACATAAATATATAATATTCTCGCACACACATACACAAAAAACTGAGTAGCTGACAACTCAGTCTACTGATTGACTGTACAATTTGGTCATTTTGAGCTTTGATCTGTCCAGATATAAAATTAAGGAAAACTAGGACATTAGTTAATTAGATAGATGCCTTATCTGCAATCGGATCTACTGCTTGGACATATTAAATATTTCACATGATCACAGCTGTAGTCTACATTTCTGACTGTTTTCATTAGCCTACTTGATCTGAGAATGTTTGAGGCTGATGTTTGTGTTCCAGTCCTCATCACACAGTACTTATTCTGCTTTGACAGCTTTTTGTTCTTTTACACGCCATAGGTAAAATCAGCCAGTATTCAAGGAATGCTGCTTCTTTTGCCCAAATCTTACCACCATGATCATTTTTGCTAGTTGCATTGACTTTTAAAAAAACTGACTTTAATTTACTGCAGAGTCAAGCATAATGTATTCTAGGTAGTTTATAAGCCATGATTTCTTTCAGAACAATACAATAGACAAGGTTTCCACTGAACGTAGTCTTTGTACTTTCTTTGTTTCCTACAGGTCATTAACCTTTTCAACTATAATCATCTTAGTGATAGGCCTTAGGCAACTATTATGTAATTGATCATTAGCAAAAGAGTCCTGGTGGCAAAAAAAGAAATACTTTTGAAACATATAATAAACATTTAACCCCTAGAATTGTTTCATTTCTTAATTGATTATTAAAAGACGATTAATTCTACCTTAAACATTTAAAAATTATGCAGAGATTACATTTATTTTAGAATCAGTCTTTAAGTGGTGAAAAGTTGTTGGTGATATTCACATTCTGTAACACCCAACTAAAATGTTGCTTATATTTTATTTTTGTCATATTTTATATAACCAGGAGAATGCCTTTATTTTTTGGCAGGAGGTGGCTGAAGTTTTTAGGGGTGAAGTATCATGACATCTGTCATTTACTTTAAAAACTATTATCTAGCATCTCTCTATTTAATCTATAAGCAAATGTAGCAAAATGTAAGCTGTTGTCTTTATGTCATAGGATATATGGGTATTCATCCTACTCTTCTACTTTTCTGTATGTTTAGAATTTCCATATTAAATAGTCCACAAATCTATTCGTAGTCTTTGATAAGCCAAGTCCTATGACATAATTTTCATGCTGTGCTTTTTGGGCCTATTTTTTTTTTTTTTTTTTTTTGCACATGTAAGATCAAGGAAGTGCCACACTATGTTCATGTAGGCCCTTTTCTAGGTATAAGGTCTGAATTCTTACAATTTGAAGACTTTCTACTTGCTAGAAGGATCAATTTTAGAAAGACCGTAAAGATAATTAAACCCACCACTTTTCATCTAAATAATGAAATTGAGGTCAATCAAAACATGCCTAGACCAGAAAGTGTTAAGCTGCATTAAGAACAACATATAGATGCATTTATTATTGTTCATTTCCATTCATACATGTAGGACATAGAACATAGTCGCTGCTGATGTTAGGGAACTGTTTACTTTAGAACCACCTTTCCTCTGGTTAGAGGTAAACGGCAAAAGGAAAGGCATCTTAAAAAGCAAAGAGAATAAACTGGGGAACTGAAGAAGGTGTGGCCAGAATGAATTTCCTTTGCTTTTTAAGGGAAAGGAAGCAGCATGTACTCACTTCTCCTCAATCATTTGCTTTTGATATTCCTCATACTCCTCTCTAGTCATCCCATGAGCTGCTGCAGGATCAGATGTACCTCCTTCTTCTTTTTTTTCTTCAGACCCACCACCAAATCCTAAATTCTTTACCTGGTTACTTATCATACTTTTCATAAGGAAAGCCATTTTCTCTGCCCCAGAAAAATAAAACCAAAATTCAGACAAAAGCTGAAAAAAAAATCCAAACAAACCCAAGAGAAAACCTCCAGATATTCTCAATGACAGCAGTACATTTAAGAGCAAAGGACTTTGTATAGCCTCATCTATTCAAGGGCATACTGATAGAGAAGAGTGGTTTGTCGGCTGTAAGCTGGATTAAAGTGGTGAACTCCTTAGTATATACAGGCAGATGGTTCAGATTACTAAAGCATACAATCAGAGGCCACTGCCTACCTTCTGAATTAATACACTCAGCTAATTTCACAGGAAAAAGAAACCCCCACATCATCTACACTTCTCCCTACTCTTTTCTAAATTTTTAATTATAAGCACAGCAGGGCTTCATCAAGAGTCCTATTTCAATTAAATTAATCAGAGCTGACTGATTATATAGCTGTTGTGGAATTTCCAAATTCCAGCCCTTGAGCACAACATCTTGTTGAAAAACTGAGTCCAATGAGACTCAAAACCCAGAATGCTTCATTAAGCAAAAATAATCCTTTTGATCCATCATTTTATCTCATTGGACTTTAAGTGCTATGTAAGGATTTGCTTTTTAGTTTGCTTGAATTTGGTTTGCTTCAACAGTTACTGTGTCCCACACATAAATACACAACTGACAAATGCAAAGACACAGACAGCAGGTCCTTGGTTTACATCTGGAAGATTATCTTAGACTTCTCCTGCACAGAAATGTTACTTGTCTGCATGGAAATCATGTGCTTGACACTTCAAGGCTCTGAGGCAGAAGGTAAGACCATTCATTATGTGAGTCAAATCATCAATATGTAAGGGTCACTCTTTTCCTCTTGCATAAACAGTCCACTTCCTAGGTGCTCTATATAAGCTTGCTGGTGTACTTGGATGAAACTGACAATGTTTTGTATCACAGCAGATTCTCTATGGCTGTGGTTTTCTTCAGGTCAAGGGAAGAATTGAGTATGGCTAAGACTTTAATCTATGCTAGTATCTTTCTAATTAAAGCACGCCAAAGGGGGTGGGGTGGGAAGGAAGAGATGTAACCCAGTGTTATTTTATCTGAAGGCATGAGTCCTCTCAGAAAAAAGGTGATTATCTCTCTGATCATATAAAATTATACAATCTGGATTCTTGCCTAAAATGCTTACTTTATATATTTTAACATCTGCTTTCCCTTTTATTAATCTATTCTAAAATGCTGCTAAAATGGCCTTGATATGAAAGGCTAAAAAAGATAATTTAGGCTGAAATATAAACTGTACTCAGAGCTCCGATGAGAATGTACATGAATAGTGAGCTCCACTTTCACTTTTAGATGGGTTGCTTGGAACTTAACACGTTCACACCATCATCTCTAAATTACCATTTATAATAAACTATGTTGCACATCCATTGAGGAATGTTACTAATTAATGTTGTCTCATAGAACTTTTCAGACCATAAAATAAAAGCCACAGCCTTGTGTTTCTAGCTGTTCTGTCTACATTTTATCATAAGTAATTATTTAGACTTATTATAAAATCTATTCTAAAAATTCCATTTTATGAGGAATTAGGAAATATTATTAACAGTGAGGGTGTCAATTCTAAACCCCAGTGCCCAAGTGTAAAGGAGTGTCTCCCTGTCTAGTCCTTTTCTGAATCTATGTTTGTGTGGAGGGGTTAGAAGGGGGTGTCACGCATTATGGGGACTCTTAGGTGGTAGCTACACCAGTGTGGCCACAAAAGGCCTCCTGATAGTGTTTTGTTTTATGAAATCAAATATGTTTTATTTCATAAAACAAAGCACATATCATTTCCTCAACAGGTAATTCCATTGAGAATGAGGTCATGACTTCAAACACCTTTTATTCCTTGATTTATTACAATGGCCTTTGCCCTTGGACATCCAGGAGCTACTAGCTGCTGTGTGTAGATTTGCTTTTTATGAGACGGCCTTACTGTCTCGCTCTGTCGTCCAGGCTGTAGCACAGGGACAGGATCACAGCTGACTGTAACCCCCGCCTCCCAGGTTCAAGCGATTCTCCTGCCTTAGCCTCCTGAGTAGCTGGGATTACAGGTGTGCGCCACCACACCCGGCTATTTTTTGTATTTTTGGTAGAGACAGGGTTTTGCCATATTGGCCAGCCTGGTCTTGAACTCCTGACCTCAAGCAATCTGCCTGCCTCAGCATCTCAAAGCGCTGGGATTATAAGTATGAGCCACCACCCCTGGCTATAGAATCTTGTAGAATCTTCCATTCCTTCATATGGGGGAAGTAAATGCCCTGGATTCATGACTGGAACCTCTAGGTGTCCCCATCCCATGGCTCCCAACTGTCTTGCACAGAATCTCCCCCACTCCTCGCTGTGGCCTGCAAGGCCATGCAAGATCGCCTACTGCCTGGCACCAGCCTCCTCAGCCGCACTCCCTTGGCTCATTCTATTCATCACATTCACGTTCTCATTTTCCTTTAAACCAAGCTTGCCCCCACCTGCGTCCTCCTGGAACCTCCTGGCCTGTATGACTCTCCTATATCTCCAGGTGGCTCACCTTTGCTTAATTCAGGCTTCTGTTCACATTTACCTTCTTAGAGGGACTTCCCCGGCCATACTAAGACACCCTGCCTCTGCTACTCCACCTTTTAATCCTCTGTCTTATTCTGTTTTTCTTCATGGCACTGCACTCTATCTGAAGTTGTATTCTCATTGATTTAGTTGTTTCCTTTCCACCTACTCCACTGGAATGTAAGCTCCATGACAGAGACCAGTGCAATTTTGTTCACCTTTGCATCCCCATCTCTGAGATCATGCTTGGTGCATAGTAAGTGGTCAAAAAAAATCCTAGGGAAAACAATGAATGAATGATTGCCACTAGATCTAATGGCTTATTTTTGAGCAATTTGCCTTCAATGAAAGTAATCAAGATACTACCTGGGATGATGGAGGCACTTGGAGAGTTATCTTCAGGCAGAAGTGAGGCAGGAGAATAAGGTCTGGAGGCAGGGAACCTAAGGCCAATTCATGCTGACTTCCTAGAACTAAATTAAAAGGAAAACCACACCTTTCCACACCCAAGTAACAAAAGGACTGGAGGCTACTCCCTTACTTCCTTTGCGACTCTCCGCTCCCCCGGAACAGATTCTGCGTGGAAAATTGAAAGTATCTGTGATTGGTTGCTTTCTGAAACCAATCAGACATTTCCATAGGCGTGTAACTTTGTAACGTCACTTTAGCCTCTGATTGGTTGCTTTCCACAACCAATCAGATGCTTGCATAGGGTATAAACTTGTAACTTCACTTCAGTCAACCAATCAAATTGATTGCATACTACTTCATTTACATAGGGTGTACACCAAGTAACTAATGGGAAACCTCTAGAGGATATTTAAGCCCCAGAAAATTTGGTAAAGGGGCTCTTGAGCCCCCATACTGGGGCCACTCCCAGTCTGTGGAGTCTACTTTTGTTTTGAATAAATCTCTGCTTTTGTTGCTTTATTCTTTCCTTGCTTTGTTTGTGCATTTTGTCCAATTCTTTGTTCAAAATGCCAAGAATTTGGACACCTTAACAGAAGTAGCATCTTAGTGCTTACACATCCACACCATGGTGGTTGCTGCCTTCTTAGCCAGCTCCCAGGATCAAGACTACTTGCCATAGTTTTTAAAATCATGCCTCCTTCTGATTTAATGGACCACTTTTGTAAACACTGATTGGTTGTGACCTACTCAACTTGAAAAATTTGATGGTATCTGACCCAAAGAATTTACTAGAGAAGCAATAATCCCATTAGTGGAATTACATTTTAGAAAGAGATCACATTCAAACAGCATAAATCCATTTAGGTCCTTCACCTGGGATTTTTCTTTTCACATCAAACGCCTAGTTTTGCTCCTGTAATTAAAGCTGGCTAGTGGTATCATTTCTTTTTTGACCTTCCCCAAGGAAATCATGGTGATTAGGTTGTCCTGTCTCAGTCATTATATCCTCTTAGCAGGTGACACAACAACATTTCATGGGTAGCCATGCAGCTAAACCTCTGTGCTCTTGAAGGTCAGCAGAACTGGAAGAAAAAAAAGGTCACCAAGTGCCAAGGCATGTGTCACCACACTCGGCTAATTGGTTAAATGTAGAGATGACCTAAAGATGAGATTCACTGGGATTGATTTTCAACCTCTATTCTAACTGGGAAAAAGAGGTAATATAAAAAAAGGGAAAAATCTTGGGAAATAGATGGACATTATGGAAACCATAAAGCAAACTAAATACGTAATCCTAATCCTAACTGCCTACTGGAGACATTTTAGTGCTTTATGTTTTACCTAATAGAGTGTCATGTACATCACAAACACTTAATACACATTTAATGAACTGTATTGAAATGCCAGGCCAAATAGCATGTTTCTTTTCATTTCTATAGGATTGGTTAATATTCTTGCAGATACAAACTCAGGCTATACAGTAGCCGTGCAAAAAAATTTCCCAATCATGACAGTATGGTTTTCATTGAGCTGCAGTACCTAAGAGTCTCTTCAGTACTACTTTGGGCTGTTGTTTTCTGATAGGTTGTGAGACCATTTGTGACCCTGTGATACTCAAAGCATCTCAGTCCTTTGTCTCCCCAAGTGACCATTTTAGGCAATGTATCCCAGGCTGATTCTTTTGCTTCCCAGAAATATTCTGCAATGTTATACCGACCGTTTCAAAATCTTGTGTGTGTGTGTGTGTGTGTGTGTGTGTGTGTGTGTGTGTGTGTGTGTGTGAGACAGGGTCTCACTCTGTCACCCAAGCTGGAGTGCATAATCATGGCTCACTATAGCTTCAACCTCCTGGGCTCAAGCGATCTTCCTGCCTCAGCCTCCTGAGTAGCTGAGACTGCAGGCATGTACCATCACACTTGGCTAATTTTTTTTTTTTTTTTTTTTTGTAGAGATGAGGTCTCGCTATGTTGCCTAGGTGGTCTCAAACTTGTGGGCTTGAGTGATCCTCCCACCTTGGCCTTCCAAAGCTGGGATTACAGGTGTGAGCCACCACACGTGGCCCCTAAAGTATTTCTTTTGCCAACACTGTGTGACTGGTCTATTTCAGTTAGCAGACATCACTTTTTGGTGAGGTAATAACTGTATTCCATTCTGTATCTTCTCTACCACAGAACTTCCATGCTGGTAGATTGCTGAGTCGGTAGGCAATTCAGTGGTTGTTATTCTCTAACAGGACATACTGGCTTCCATGATCTGGTTGTGAATTGCCATGCTGGTTCTACATGAAAGGAAAAGATGGACAGGGAACCAAAGATTAATTTACTAACTTACTGTTTACACAGTGGGCTGACCAGTTTGAGCTATGTTCATGCTTGGAATTCGGGTATATTTGGCAAATTGTAACATTCGTGGCGTGGGTAGCAATAAGTCTATTTGCATTAAGTACTAAGGAGGTTCTTAGGAGAGACTCAGCCAGAGCAGACACAATAAGCTTGTCTCAGTTACAAAGACTTAGTTCTCAGAGGCATGAGTAATTCCGGTAGTGTCTTTCACTCAGGTTCACCCTGTCAAGGCTCATAAACCCATTAGGACTATTTCCTAAAGATGGACCTTTAATTAAATAGTAACAGCCATTCTCATTGAGCACTCTGACACCGGGACCCACGCATCACTGCTTTAGTACTTTCTTAACAGAAAGTAATATGCAGGCGGGAGACAGTCATTCTTCTCCATTTGGCCACAAACTACCCATGATGGTTAATTTTACATGCCGACTTGACTGGGTCACAGGACGCCAAGATTATCTGGTTAAACATTGTTTCTGGTGTGCCTGTGTGGCTGTTCATGGAAGAGATTTGCATTTCAGTTGGCCAACTGAGGAAAGCAGATGTTCCTCCTCAGTGTGGGCGGGACTCACCTAATCTGCGAGGGCCTGAAGAGAACAAAAAGCCAGAGGACGGTTGGATTTGCTGTTAGGGCTGGGAACACCGATCCTTCTCTGCCCGTGGTACTCAGGGTCTTCAGGCCTTCAGGCTCAGATGGACTCTACACCGTCGGCTCTGGCTTTCAGGCCTATGGCTACACAACTGGCTTTTCTGGGTCTCCAGCTCGCAGATGGCAGATCGTGGGACTTTTCGGCCTCCATAATCATGCGAGCCATACCTTATTTTATACGTATATATGTAGGTGTATGTCTATGTATTTAAAGGTTTCTCTGAAGAACCTAATACATCACCCCAATACTGGCTCCTGGAAGCCTCCACTGCTTCTGTGGGCAATGGCAGTCATGAGGGTGCCTGGTCCAGATGGCAGAAGTGGCTGCAGTGTCTGGCAGGAGAGTGAAACCTTCCCCTGACTAGCAGCGGGGTCTGTGTGCCTGATGGAACATGGCAGAAATGGTGTCACTGCTGGGCTGATATGGCAGAAATGGCAGATCCAGAAGAAAGAGCAGTTAATGGCCAACACAGGGGATGACGCTATCAGGAGGAACAGAGAAGAGAAAGAGCAAATGCCACGTGGAGGCTGACCAGGCAGCTTTTGGATTTACTTGTGAGGATCTGAGAAACGGAATGGGACTCAGCACTGCTGAGGACGGTTTCCCTTTTTTCTTAGTAACTCATAAGCGTAGAAAAAGAGCCAAAAATCCTGTGTTGTACCGTTCTGGATTAGTTCTCTCTTCTGATTTTCAGACGGATAGAATAACAATAGCTCACATTTGTTGAGCATAGGCATCTAGTTCCTCAGCTCTATTCATGGTCCTCTGTTACCTCAATTATCACCCATTTAAGAGAAAAAATTGAGGCATGGCTCTGTCCTGACTCCAAGCCTATATTGCCTTCTGGCCACTTTTACTTGGCTAGTTATGTCAAAATCTATGTCCCAAATGGAACTCAACCTCTTCTTCCCTCGTCTTCAATTCCCACTCATTTTCTCGTGTTCCCTGTCTTAGAACACCTTCCATCCGATTCCACAAGCCAGAAACAGAGTATCATCTTACGTTCTTCCTTCTCAGTCACTCCCCACTTCAAATAGTCATTGGATGCTTGCTATGGCCTGAATGTTTGCATTTGTCCCAAAACTCCTATGTTGAAATCCTAACCCCCAAGGTGGGACTACTAAGAGGTGGGACCTTTTGTAGGTGACTAGGTCATGAGGGGAGAGTCCTAGTCTTTGATTTCCGAGTCTTCCAGAACAATGTGCTATAAATTTGTTTTTTATAAGCCACGTCATTTACGGTATTTTGTTAAGAGTAGCCCAAACGAACTCTAATTGTCCAATGCTACTATTTATAGAATTTTGGCCTTTCGGGCCACCATTTTTCACTGGGAACACTGTGGCTGGTCTCTGTCTAAGGTCTCCTTTCTCTAATCCGTCCTCCATGAAGCAATCAGAGACTGCAGTGTTTGAAATGCAAGTATTGCCTTTCTGCTTAAGACTTTCATGACCTTCCATTACTCTCTGGATGAAGTCCAAGCTCCTTTACAGAGCCTTGGGATCTGGCCTCTGAATATCCCACTCAACCATCATTTTCCCCAGCATAGCAGAATAGCTTACAGGTTCTCACATATACTAAACTATTTCTCAGCTCTATGCTTTTGTTCATGTTATTTTGTCTCTGTGGAGTAAGTTCTCTTCCAGTCCCCCTTGCACTACACATACTTTCACACATGGCTCAGATAACATCTTCTGTGGGAAGCTTCTCCAACCTACCACTCTGCCTTAGACTCAAATACGTGTGCATCAATTCTGAAAAATTCTTAGCTATTACCCCTTTGAACAGTTCCTCATCATGACTCAACCTATTCCTTCTAGAACTCCTGCTAGATGTATGTTGTACCTTTTCACTGATTACCAATTTATTGCATTTTTCACGATTTTAATATCTGTGTTGCACTCTCAATAATTTGCTCAGATTTTTTTTTTGAGATGGGAGTCTCACTCTGTTGCCCAGGCTGGAGCACAGTGGCGCGATCTCGGTTCACTGCAGCCTCTGCCTCCCAGATTCAAGCAATTCTCCTGCCTCAACCTCCTGAGTAGCTGGGACTACAGGAGCGTGCTGCCACGCCTGGCTAATTTTTTGTATTTTTAGTAGAGATGGGGTTTCACCATGTTGGCCAGGCTGGTCTTGAACTCCTGACCTCGTGATCCACCCGCCTCAGCCTCCCAAAGTGCTGGGATTACAGGCATGAGCCACTGTACCCGGCAGATCTATCTTCTAATTCAAGAATTCTTTTGAGCTTCGTCCAATCTGATATCCAAATTTGATCCCCACCTCCCATACTGAAGTTGTGTTTTGGGTGGTTCTTTGGAACTCCAGCTGTCTTACTTTTCAGTGTTTCATTCCTTCCTCATGATTACCAGTCTTTTCATAAACTCTTCAGTATTTTTAAAGTCATTTCAAATATACATATTTGTCCTCTTCCAACTGTTCTATTATCTCAGATTCTTGGAGGTGCCAAGTTTCACTATTGTGTCTACTGTCACTCTTTCATATTTTTCTGGTTTGGTTTACAATTTTTAAAGTTCATTTAAGACTGGCTGTCCTATGGTTGTCTAATGTACTTTTGTTGTGGAATTACTGCTAATGAGTAGTTTTGTTTTACCTTCCAGATCTTCCCAGACTAGAACCAATTTATACATTGTTTTTGACTTAGAGAATTCCACACCATGTAGGTAAAGCATACACCTGGGGCTTCAATTTCTTAACAAGAAATGTCCCCTTACCCAGAGCTCTAGGGAGAGAAGCTTCCTATGCTTTCTCTGAGCTGTTGTGGTGGGTGTAAGAGGTCCTTTCAGCCCATTTCCACAAAGGAGCAGCTCTTACGGGGTCCTCACTTTATCCGAGTATCTCAGTTCGAGCCCCTGGGTTTTCCAGGCCTAAAGCCGTGTCCTCAATGCCACAAATGAACATAAATTTCAATGATAGTATTCTAGGGCCTACATATAGTCTAGTGTCTGCCACTCTCTGCTACCTGTAAGCTCCCAGATCAGGTTTTAGTTTCTGATTTCTTTCAAACCCATCTATGTACTTAAATCTTTTATTTTATTCAGCATTTGTCTTTGCCAATTAGTCTACCATTTTTTGAAGCCTCCTTATAAAGAGTCTTTTATTACATTTGTAACCATGATGTATTGTAAGGAAACTGAAGGTCACCTCCAGTAAGTGACAGAGCCGAGATTCAAACCTAGACTTGTCTAACCCTCAAAGCCCTACTCTTTTATTTTTATACCACATTAACTCTCAGAATTGGAATTACTTGTTAAATGGTATTTGCCAAAAAGATTAAAATATTTTTTAAACTACTACTAATTAGTAATGACTAGGACTTCCAGCTTAACTACACTTTTGCCATCATTTGGTTATTAAAGGTAAAAACATCAAATACATTGTTTTAATTAATTTGTATCTTTCATTACCAGAAAGGGTAAACAGTTATCCATGACCATTTCTGTATTCTCATGCCATGCTTCTATGTACTCCCTCTGCAGACAGCAGGCCACCTAGGGCATAGCCCAAAGCATGTGATAAATGAAATACTATCATACAGGGCCTGTCTGTAAAACAAATGGCAAATTATTATCCACAATCAACGAAGGAAAAAGCAAATTTACTAAAATATTTCTTTATTTGAATAGGGTCAATGCCGTTTCTTGAATTCCAGCTCGCATCAAATAACAACTGGGAAAAAAACTTGACAAAATGTTATTCAATTGAAATTGACAGTGGATAGAAAACGCTTTTAAACTTTAAGTAATGTATTAAAAGAAATATATTAAGCAGGCAACATATAGATCTAAAAAGTTCCAAGTGTGGATTTCACATTAGATCCTATAAATTTAAAAAATACTCAGTATAATCATTTGTTCATTATCTTCTTTCGACAAGCACATGGACAGGGAAAGATAATCACATCTTGATATTCACAACTGCTATTTATGTTCTTTACAAAAACTGTACCTCTGCGATGCAGTGAGGCAGGCAATCCTTTGTTCAAGTAATTTCTGTTTTCCCTAAGTTATCAAAAAGTACAACTGTCTGAGATAAAATGTTACCATAATCACAATTAGGAAGGCAAAAAAGCATTAGCAGGCAGGCTTGAAAATGGGAGTTTTCATGGCTTGACCATGAATGATCTCGAGATGATTTCCTTAAGTTTAAAAGCCATCACCAAAATACTAAAAACAACAGGTAATAATTTGGATTCAGTTTGCAGTTGCTAAAAGGAACATTAAGTAAATTGTAGGTATAAAAGAATCAGTGCACATCTGTTAATGTCATTGACAATAAAAATATATTATCCTCTCAGCTCAGCTTTAAATTAACAAAACACCTATTTTTTTTTCCACTCCTCATTTTAGTGGTTCTCAAACACTGGTGTGCTCAGAATCTCCTGAGGTGCCTATTGAACAATGACATCCCAAAGCCCCACCCCTAAGATTTGATTCAAGTGGTCTGAAACCAGGCACTGGAATCTGTATCCTTAACAAGCATTCCATGACCCAGATGGCTCATGGACCATACTTTGAGAAACACTGATGTCCCTTTAATACATAACAAAATGTTGTTTACTGTTTGTGACTTCATGGTAAAGTTTTAAAGTGAATAAAACATTCAAACAATTATTAGAACACAAACAGGTACATTAAATAAGGGTATTAGCCATTATGTAACTGTATTTTCTTTTTAAAAGTGGCATCATAAACACAATGATTTACATAAAAATTTTAAAATCAATTTTGTTTTAATCCAAGGCACCTGTAAAACACTTGCTGGTGTGAGAGAAGTGAACAAATTCAATTATACAAAATAGTACAGAAATAATAGAATCCTGGCAGTGATTAATTTTTCCACAGAGCAAACCTTTTTGTTCAGAAATGAGCTCCTTAAAGCCAATGATTTTGAGAAAAACCAAACTTCAAATAATACGATACATTCTGTGTGAACTACTTTACCGAGTGATTTTCAAGCAAAGTATATCACTATGTAAAAAAGATAAAAGGTTCATGCTCATGCTGTTTCTTAAGAGCCATCTCCATTTGTAGTAAGAATGATCAGAATGATTCCCCTTGAATTTCAGCCTGAAAAATGTACACTGCATAAATCTAGTATTCCTTTAACGCACAGGCACATATGACCATAGACTTTATAATACTGAATTTGGCAGCCTTTTATCTCAAGAGGATTTCTCAAGTTTCACAGTCTATAACTTAAATAGTCTTCTGAAGGTATTTAATTTTTTTTTTCATGGAGTAAGAGTAAATTCTGTGATGATGAAGTCTCTGAAACATGAATTTCAAAACGTTAACACTACAAAAGAAAAACACTAGAGATGCATTTTCTGTGTTGAAATGACTGAAGTAAAGTGAGTTATCACTGGCATATTCTCTTTAAGTGTTCTAGGATAAGTAGCAACACAAAAGGCAACGCGAGAGTGCTTGCACACACAGTACTAGTTTGGTATTGCTATAATGCAGAGCTCTTCACAAAGTCTTTATATAGATTTTAGGTCGTTAGCCCAATCTGTAAATGACATTTGGGAGCAAACCGAAGGAGGCTTGTAATAATTCAATAGTACTATTTTATAAAACAGTATTGTTTGGAATTCTATGGCAAATGAAAGACAACCACTTTAGGTAACAGAGTATTTTGAAGCCAGCAAAAATCAGTCTAAATCAGCTGTGAACAAAATTTAATTTGCATCTTAAAATGTCATTTACAGACTGTTTCTATAATACCTAGAACTATGGACAAAGACTATAAAAACTCCTTCCAGTCTGACATTTCAAGGTTAAGTTTACTAACAAGTGCTTCACAATGTCCTTCGTTCTGGCACTAAAAGGAAACAATCAGAAGTATTCATTGTTTTTCAAATTTTGCATTCAAAAATCTTAAAACTGCTTCAACTACAGCCTCCTTGATTTAAAAGAGGATGCAAATGGTCACTAACCCGAGCCTGCCTGGAGTAACTTAACCTAAACCAGAATGTAGTGGCAGGTTTTGTAAATTTCAAATATGCTCAGATCATGCAATTTGAGCTGAATTTACATGCGGTAGTAAATGGGAGAAATAAATTCCTTAAGTTACAAACATAAATACAAAACTTATTTTCATAATATTGACCTGACACCATTGTAATAAAGACATTCAAGAATATGGGCAATCATGAAATGAATACATTACCAGGCAAAATACCTATAAAAGCCATTCTCAGAGGAATGTTTTCACACAAGGTGTTTTAGGCAAAAAGCAGTTATTAATTTTCCTCTAAAATTTCCTTTAAAAGTGAAATATACCATTGATTATCAGAGGAAAAAGAAAACATTTCACTTAACATTTTGAAGCCTATTATCCAGATCCTTAAAGCTCTGACAAAATATTCTTTAATTTCAAAGGGAGTTACGTTAAGATGAAAGGACTGCAGACCCCATCTTTGATTAGGAAGTCTGACCTCTAGAAAGACACTGGTTACAAAATAAACCTCATGAGACTTCTTAATTAGACCTCATATTCTGGGAGGCATGAGGGCAAGTGTGTTTACCTTACATAGGGAAACCTGCAATATTGGAGACTTAAGGGGTAACATTCATACCCAGGGGTTGCCCCCACTTTCCGACTTACCCTCTTACTTACTGGTCAATATTCTGCTCAGTGGCTGCATTATACTGACCAGAAATTCACTGAAATTTAAACAGATTTACATACTGTGAACAAATTTAAATGTGGTTGTCTTTGCTTTAAGGTTTATTCTTAACTGAAAATCAATGTTTAAACAGTTATTTTATTTTAAAAATTTAATAATTTAGACTATGAAGCAATTTAAATACTTAAATTCCCTCAAAATGCCAACATTTTATACACAAATAGATGATGTACACATGAAAATGGTAGTCAAAAGAATTTTTTGGCAGCGGCTTCTTGCTGAGACCTAAGGAAAAAAAGAAACAAACAATGAAAGAAGTTCTACACACACTTAACTTTGGAAAGAAATAGGACTGTTTAAAATTAATATTAATGCCTTTTGAAGTATACAACGCATTAAGATAAACATATATTCTATACATGCACTTTTATGTGAACTGAAATGAAGAGAAATCATATTTGCTCTGTATAAACTTAATTTCATAGGTGGTGAAAATTGTATTATGAACACAGGTAACTTTGTTGAGTATTTCTAATTAAACAGATGCAGAAAAATATTGGGTCAAATTTTATCAAAAGACTTACCTATACATGATATAACCAATGAATAATACTGTTTGCACCACAACAAATATAATGAAGTGGACTGTAGATAAACATGATGGAAACGGTGGGAGTTCTGGGCATTTCGGTTTTTCATTTGATGGCTGTAAGGCAAATCACTTTCTATTACAGTTAGTCAAATTAGCAGTTTGGAAAAAGAAATAAATGTGAAATCTTTATAAGACTCAGTTTACTATATAAATAAGTATTTTCATTTTTTCATCCCGCAGAAAACCTTCTATCCCCTTAACTTTTACTGACAACTTTTTTTTTGCAAGGCCTCCACCTTTTCACTACCCAGTCACTAACTCCTGGCTCCTGTCTGCATTATGATATATGATGTTACTGTCCCTGAGGTCACTGAGACTAGGGTCAATGCAGACAACTCCTCTGGACACTCCCAGTTCACACTTGCTATAGTGCTGTAATTATTAACAGCATTCCCTTCACTCTCCAAAGTGTTCTAGGTCAGACAATAAATTACATGGTTATCCTGTCAACGAACTACTTGACAAACAGAATGGCTTTTTCTCAGTCCTCATTCTCTCCAATCTCATAGCATTCAATATCATTCACTGGTGTTCTGAAAAACACTTCTTTCATTCTTGATACACACAGTATCAATCTGGTCATTAGAACAAAGGCTAAAAGTAGGAGAAAAATAATTTCAAACAGAACTAAGGAGACAGATAATCTTTGGATGAGAGGTAATGGTCAATAAGAAAACTAGTAAGCCATATTTGAAAAATAAAATGTATGTTCAAGGCATATGTACAGAAATATAGTTAAGAGAGTTATCAAAAAATATAAAGGAGACAAGATTAGAAGCTGAAGACCTAAGTTTTCTCCTTCTACTACTGACAAGCTACTGACCTTGGGAGAGTCAATTTAATGTAACATTATTATTAATATATTACTTTTTAAAGAACATCAAATGTTTTAAAAAGCTTTTAAAAAGATAAAACATGATATAAAATATAAGGGATTGGGATTTCTGCTTAGGACATAAAATATAAAATATAAGGGATTAGGATTTCTGCATCAAATGTTTTAAAAAGCTTTCAAAAAGATCAAACACTACATAAAATATAAGGGATTGGGATTTCTGCTTAGACTAGGAAATATGGGCCAATCATATCCCAAATATGTCTTACAGAAGACAACTAGCAGAGTCAGAAACAAATCCAATCCAATCCAAGCACACAAAACCCAACTGAAGGTAAACGAAGCTAACAAGATAGCAAGAAATTATCAGTTTAGAAACTTAAGAAAAAAACAGGCCAAAGAAATACACTTTAAGCAATCTATGATCAGAGAAGACATTAACATGGAAATCAGAAAATATTTTCATTGAATGATAATATAAATATTACATCTGAATAAACTATTACTGCTATGGGAACTGTTCTTCCACCTTCGATACCCAGAAAATCAAGACACACGGACATTTGCAATGTACTGAACAATTCTACCTTCAACATTAAAAATAAGCATAAGCATTAGCATTAACTAAAGGGTTAAAGTACTTTCAGTAGAGTATAAGTTCTTCCTTTCCTAAAGCTGATAACATTATAAAAGGAAAAGGAAACAAAGTTACCACATTTCTTTGCACTAAGTTATCTATGTCCCTCTTTACTAGGTGCAGGTGCTCTTTGATGTCAATGAAGTGCTGTGTTGTCTCATAGACGCCTCCAGCAGAGCCAGGGTGCTGTATTCCACTGACCAGTCTGACAGTTTCACTTATGGAATTTCTGAAACAGAAAGTCTCTTAATAGAATACGATCAATATAAAGATTTTTTTTTTTCAGTCACAGATCTCCAATACTTACACCTTTTCAAGTTCAATAAATTACATCATTAAAAAAACAACAACAATAGGTAAAGAAGTATTTTTAAAAATTGGGTTGTGTTCAAAATTGGAAAATAATTTATAAAACAACATTATGCCTTTATTTTTTACTAAAGTTCATCTGATAATACCATGTAGAAAATACTACTAGGTAATTTGTGTTAAAAACAATATTATAAGTGGATACTGAATAATACAATGGATATTTTTAATGAAGTTATAATAAATCTTTCTAGGTGTTTAGCCATAAGGGACTAGTGCCAAATGCAGTCATTTCCTGTACACACACACACACACACACACACAACCTGTCCACTTTGCAGCTGCACATATAGACGATTTCACTCCTGCAGCATAAGCTCCCTGAAGACAGGGCTCACAATTCTGATTTCCTACCAGTGCCTTCAACAGCTATGGTTCAATTTGGAGGAATAAATAAATATGTTATCTCACTTATTTCATTGAAGTAAAATGTAGTTTAAAAAATAAGAGCTTTAATGGAAGTAAAAAAGAGAAAGACTCAAATTACTTAAAAATAACACTATATGTCAGACCAATGTTAAGTATAACCGAAGTTTAAAAAGTTATAGTTGAGTTACATGAGCAGTGAAGACTTCAAAAGTAGTTACAAAATATCTCAAGTGCTTTTGGATCAATGTCATGTGTTGATTAAAATTTCTTTTAATGGCACGTATGCCCAAGAAAATTCATGTGGGGCTCAGCTTTTCCACTGAAACTCAAATTAAGGATAACATTTTAATATAACTAAAATACTTACCAAGGCCAAAATCTCCCAGAGTATAATAATATTACCACAAATTCGCACTTAAGAATTTTGCTTCCTAGAAGCATGAACTGGCTTAGGTATAAATGTCTTTTTAATATACCAAAGATTGAATCACATCATGCGCTTCTCCTACTCCGTCATTCACTCATTTGCCTGTTCATTCTGCTAACATTTATTTCTTAAATTCCGTAAGTGCTGTGAGCCAGGCAATATTTAGGGATATAAACTTTGCAAGAAAAATGAAAGACCTGCCCTGCTGAGACGAATAGTCTAGCAGGAAAGCAATGAGACAGAAGCACCAGTAGAGCTCTACAAAGAAAGATGCATGTAGCAGGCACCCAGAGCGGGGTGCCAAAAAATGAACAGGAGCCTATGGGGAAAGAATTGTGGTGGAAGGAGGTCATATTCGGTTTAGAAAACAGGTCAAGTGAAAGGAAGGCTGAACAGAACCCTTGAAAATAATACCTTTTAAGGGATGATGGAAGGCAAGCAAGTGAAGATAACTAAATGGAAGCAGAGGCCAAAGAACCCCCAGAGTGAATGGTACACCAGACGTCTTAAAAAGGATGTTCTGTTATGCAGAGGTGGGGAGAGGCATCAACTGCTACAGAAAAGCTACACACTTCCTAAGATCTCTTTCTGCTAAAAACAATGCCTGTGATTCCTTAAGAATATAACAATCCACAAAGACACAAACCACCCTTTCCATTAAAGGCAAATATTTCCTAACTCTTTACATTTTTTCTGACGCTAACTCTTAAAGAAAAAGGTCCAGAGGACTAGTTCAGAAACTTGAGCTCAGTTTTTACATTAACTTATTGTATGCCTGACATTTGTTCTCAGTAAGTGGGAGTTTGCAAGGATTGTTAACTCATCTAAGAAAGAGATTGTATCCAAAACCTAAAGTACAATTAAAAAAGAAAGAAAGAAAGAAAGGGATTCCATGGATAATACAACTGGACAGCTAGGCTATCCTGACAACTGGTTACATCTTTAGATGTCCTAGTACTACTGCTATGAGAAACATGCAAAGCACGAAAAAGTATCTAGACTATGCTACCCTTCACAGAACAAGTGGACTTAAGAATAATACATATATGCAGAAGAAATACAGGAAGAACAAACCAGAAGCTAACAGAATTGGTTACCAGGAGGGACTGGGTGGGAAAGAGCTGGAAAGAAGGGGAGAATGGGAAAGTGGTAGCAAGGATGAAGAAGTGATACACACACATGCTCTACCCCTTAGAATCACAGTATTCACATACCCAAAATACAAACAATTTAAATCAACCAGGACACCAGTGGAATACAAACATTAACAAAGAATCTAACTGGATCCTAAATCAGTAACATCAGCCACAATGAAAAGAGTGGAGAAAAAGGAACTATATTAAGAAACTATCTGGAAAATAGTATCTGGGCTGGATACTATAAGGCTTGAGATAAAAGGAACTTTACATAAACTTGTCAGTAAATGTCTTTCTCACAGGGATATGAGTTAACAATTTGAAACCACTTTGTGTGTACCTACGTGCATACTAAAGTAGAACCAATAAGTAAATATGTTATAGATACAGATAATAAGAATAGGTTTCTCCCTGTTGGAGAAAGAATTCTCAAATAAGATTAAGGGAGAAAGTTAAAAATTAACTTTTTAGTGTTCAGTCCAGCCAGAATCCAAAATATCTGCATAATCTCATGGTTCAACACGAAAGTATGTTGATGGATATGGAACTACAGACTCATGAATATGCATAAGTTAGTATACATAGATATATTCCTTACCTCTGTCCACTAAGAGGCCTACAGGTAACAGTACTCCAGTAGTAATGAGTATACCTAGTGCCCAGAGGTTGGTTTTTAAATACCTTTCTCAAGAAAAAGGAACCAGGGCTCACTAGAGGGCAGAGAAAATAAAAGATGAGCCTAGAAGATAGCACAGTATCATAACATTTTAAAATGCTCAAAAAAAGATGGGGGCTTGTTGAGAGAACAAAAATGTCAACCTGAAGGAGCTCAGAATGACCACACCTGAAACAATCTGAGCAGCAAAACAAGTAAGGAGAGTGTTAGATTGTAACCTATGGAATAAATACCCATGAGTCTGTACTGATCTAAATAAATTGCTAAATAAATAAATGGGAGAGAAAGGACAGCTGGTCCTGACAGAAGAATTTCAACGAACACATGTGGAGGGAATGATAGAAATATAAATATCGGGGCCAGGCGTGGTGGCTCAGGCCTGTAATCCCAACACTTTGGAAGGCAGAGGCAGGAGGACTGCTTGAGACCAGGAGTTTGAGATCAGCCTGAGCAAAATGGCAAAACCCCAACTCCAAAAAATACGAACTTTAGCTGGGTGTGGTGGCATGTAACTGGAGTCCCAGCTACTCAGGAGGCTGAGGTGGGAGGACCATTTGAGCCCAGGAGGTTGAGGCTGCAGAAAGCTATGATTGCGCCACTGCACTCCAGCCTGGTAAACAGAGCTAGACACTGTCTCAAAAAAAAAAAAAAAAAAAAAAATCAGCATTTGGCAAAAAAACCACATTCTTGTTTTAGGCAAGAAACATTAATGGATGCTAAAATGAATGAGCAGAAGTTTGAAATGGATATACACAGTCTTAAAGTACCTTCTCTAAAATATTAACCACAATGGGAAATACAGTAACTTTAAAGTAGAGATAGCAGTAGGAAACCATTATAACCAAGTGATCACGGCAACATTATCAGTAATATCTTCTTATCAAAATGTGGAACTTTCTTCCAATCATGAGAGGACACCAGACAAACCCAAATCAAAAGGTATTAACTGACTAATGCTCTTGGAAAATGTCAAGGTCATGAAAGACAAGGAAAGATGAACTACTGCAGACTGCAGGAGCCTAAAAAGAAAAAGTAACTGAATGTAATGTGTGATTGTAGACAGGATCCTGGAATAGAAAAAAGGCCTTGGTGGAGAAACTGATAAATTCTGAATAGGTCATTTAGTTGATTGAACTGTGCCAATGTTAATTTCCTGATTCTGACAATTACACCATGGCTATGTAAATCAGAGGAAGATGGGTGAAGGATGTACAGAAACTTCCTATACTATTTTTGTAGCTTCTGAGGTCTAAAATTAGATTGAAATAAAAAGATTTTTAAAAAGGTTGTGTTACATGATCCAGTCTATTTCTAAAAGGAGTGTATTCATTTAATTAAACTATTTGAAGAGCTAAACTATTCATTTAGCATCATAAATATTTCAATCACGAGTTCACATTATGAAGATTTTTTTTTTAACGCAAAGAGAAAGTTAAAGAAATAGAAATTTGCAGTTGTAAGTGCCTTTAATCTCTAGACATCAGGTATAATCACCTTCTGTTTGATCTAACCCTGTTTAATTTTCCAGCCCTAAAGAACTCACGTTGACATTCTTGTTTGTCAAGGGTTGTATCAGTTGGGACAGGGTTCTAAAATGTTAGCTTATGGAAACATGACACTTTGGTTTGTTATTTCTGCTCCAAGTATTGAAAGCTGTTAATTATCTGTATAAGTGAATCATTCTCATTAGAAATTTATTGTTCAACATTCTAAGGACACAATATCTCCTCTCTGCTCCAACTCTCTCTCCAGTCTCTCTGAAGGTAGAAGATGGGAATGAAAAAAAGGTAGTCACACATATTATGTTCAAAATTGTTTCATTTCATCAAAAAGAATTTCCTGCATCAAGTCTGCTTGCGTTATAGTCTTACAATGCTACACATACTTATTCCTCTAGTACTTTTCATAGAAGTGTTATATAGTATTTCATATTCTTTTTATATTTTAAATATAAGAACACACCTGGCTTGTCAAGTTGTGTTCCTATATTTTTAAAAGATGCCAAAACATTTTTTTCTTTTCCAGCCCAGTATAATTAAAAACTTTAGACATGTTTGCAGTTCTTAAATACTAAAAGTTGCTGTATTTATAGTTTCCCTATTTGTAAAATGAATCTAGAATGGAATTCTTACCCTCATGCAGAAATCTTGCAATATGGTGCTTGCACACCTAAAGTCACAAATCTAGGATAAAAAAATCACCTAACACAGAGACGCTACTTTTACACACTTACTTCATTTCATTTACTTGTCTCAGAATCTCATGCTGAGTTTTCACAACAGTATCCAGTTCCTGCTGAGTGATCTGGAGGAAGAAATAATGAGCAAGCTGAGTAATCCACATTCTGTGAGCAAACAGTACAGTGGCCCTTCTTCTTTACTTCCCCTCCAGCAAACAGTAAATGAGGCACATCTGCATATTCTGTAAGCCCACCTGCCCGTGCTGCCCAGGCACTCCTGCTCCTCTTTTAGAGATTTCCTCTGTTAAGGAAGAGACGTATCTTCTCTGTTCATCAAGAATCATATCTAACTGCCGGTTCAGCTGCTTGATTTCAAGATGAATACGATTCTGTCCTTCAAAGACTTGTCTTAGCTCACGGTCTCCTACAGTCTCAAATACTTCCTCCGCTGAAAAGGAAATAATAAAAGTGATCAGAGTCTCCTACACATAGGTAGTTTTGTAAGTGACCAAAGTGCCAATATACAGCAAAATCAAAACATCACCATCATAGTGTTACAATCTCCCAAATGGAAAACATGCAGATAGTTAATTCATAATGATTAAATTATTATTTGTTTTCTGCCATTTCAGGTGACTGAACACTTACTATAAATTGGGTTTAAATTTTTTTATTTAAAAATAATTTTCTTGGAAAATCTCAGGAGGGATCAAAACAGCTAACCAGATGCAGGTAGTATGCACCTCTTCCACGGTGAAAAACCACAATAGTAAGTAGATACTTGGATTTCAAGTATCTTGCCTAGGAAAGAATGCTAGGATTCATCAGAGAAGAAATGGGAAGCACCAGAAGAGGCTCCTAGATGATGGGAAACAGTAAGAGAAAAACTCCCAGGGCCTCCAGTCCAAAATGGGCTTTTATGATCCTGGCTATGGAGAAACCCTTGACCCACTAGGGCTTTGGGCTGGACATACGGAACTGCCTAAATATTGCACAGAGATGTTGCTCCATAAAGGGAAACCACATGGAATCCCACAGGCATTCAAGCCTACAGCAGCTCCAGTTGGGCACCACTGTTGATAGCCTTGATACTGGGGATCTACAGACATGGCTGCAGCCACTGCAACGTTCCAAGGAGAGGGGGGACCCTGGTCATTCCCATGCACCCCTGGGAAGGTCTCTACTGCCTTGTTGAAGGCTGCTGCTGATACTGAGACATGAGTAGATGGCATTCCCCGTAGCTTCTTGTCCATGCTGCTTGCCTGAGAGGGACGCTACCCTCTCTGGTCGGAGACCCAAGATGCAATCTTCAGAGTTTAATGGAGTGTTGAGCCTTCCCCTCAGGCTATGTTTGGGCTGACAAGGTTATAGCCAACATCTGGCCAAGGAAACACAGGGAAACCAGGCTCTCCTATGCATATCTAGAACAATACCCACTGCCCTGCAACGGGCTCTTGTGAAACTGAGATGTAAGCAGACTGTACTCCTTACAGCTTCTTACTCATGCTACCTGTCTAGAAGGGGACCTACTCTCCCTGGTCCCAGGCTCAAGGCACAATTTTGAGAGTTTCATGCTGGGCTGTGCCCTACCCTTAGTCCAAGTTCAAGTTGACGTGGCTGCAGTTGTTGCCTGGCTGAGGAGAAACCCTAAGAAAATAACTGATGAAAGCTTCCCAAGTCTAGCAAAAGAGTTAGACGTCCAGATACAGGAAGCCAAGCAATCCCCAGAAAAATATATTGCAAAAATGATTTCACCACAGCATATTATATTCAGAATGTCTAAGTCTAAAGTCAACGTGAAATAACTTTAAAATTAACAAGAGAAAAGTACTTAGTCACTTATAAAGGGAATTCCATCAGATTAACAGCAGACTTTACAGCAGAAACCTTACAGGCCAGAAAGGAATGGGACAGCATTTTTCAAAATGCTAATAAAAAGAAAGCTGTCAGCCAAGAATTTTATATCCTGCCAGATCAGCTTCATAAATGAAGAAGAAGAAATAAAGTCTTTCCCAGATAAGGAAACACTGGAGAAATCTGTCATTACTAGACCAGCATGACAGGAAATGCTCAAAGTGGTCTTAAACGTGGAAACAAAAGGTAGATATTCACCATCATAAAAACACACAGAAATATAAAAGTTCCTACAAAACAATAACACAGAAGAGGAAGATGTAGGAATCAAATGGCAACATGACAGAAATTCATCAAATGACAAAGACAAAAATGGAGAAAAAGAAAGGAATAAAGAACTTATAAAACAACTCGAAAATAATGAACAATATGACAGGAACAAAGCCTCACATATTAATATTAACCTTGAATGTAGATGGATTAAATGTTCCACTAAAATATACAGACTCGCAGAATGGGTTAAGATACATGGTGCAACTATAAACTGGCTACAAGAAACTTACCTTATCCGTAAAGACACACATAGACTGAAAGTAAAGAGGTGGAAAAAGATAATTCAAGCAAATGGAAATCAGAAGTGAGCAGGAGTAGCTACATTTATATGAGATAAAACAGATTTAAAAAAGAATAGACAAAGAAGGTTATTATATAATGATAAAGGGATCAATTCAGCAAGAGGAAATAACAAACCTAATTTATATGCACTGAACATTAGAGCATCAAAATTCAGAAAATAATTATTACTAGACCTAAAGAAAGAGACAGACAGTAATACAATAATAGTGGGAGAATTTAACACCCCACACACAGCATTAGATAGATCGAGACAGAAAAATAACAAGGAAACACTGAACTTAAATTAGACTTTAGACCAACGGACTTAGACATTTACAGAACTTTTTACATCAACTGTAGAATATACATTCTTTTCATCAGCACATAGAAGACTCTCCAACACAGACTACATATTAGGTCACAAAATAAGTCTTAGCAAATTTTTTAAAATCAGAATCACATTAAGTGCTGGGATCACAATGGAATGAATTTAGAAATCAATACTAAGAGGAACTTCAGAAACTAAACAAATACATGGAAATTAAACAGCATGTTCCTGAACATTCACTTTGTCAATGAAGAAATTAAGACGTAAGTGTAAAAACTTCTTGAAATGAATGACAATGGAAACACAACACACCAAAACAGCAGAAAGCAGTGTGAAGAGGGCAGTTTACAGCATTAAATGCCCACATCAAAAAGTGGAAAGTTCACAAACTAACAATCTAACATTATACCTCAGGAAACTAGAAAAACAAGAACCAACCAAAGCCAAAGTTAGCAGAAGAAAAGAAATAACAAAGAGCAAAGCTAAATGAAATAGAGACAAAAAAATTAATAAAGGATCAACAAAACAAAAAGTTTTTTTGAAAAAATAAAAATTGATAAACTACTAGCTAGACTAAACAAGAAAAGAAGGGAGAAGATCCAAATAAACATAATCAGAAAAGAAGGAGAGATTACAACAGATTCCACAAATATACAAAAGATTATCAGAACCTATTATGAACAACTATAGGCTCACAAACTTGGAAATCTAGAGGAAATGGAAACACACAACTTTGTGAGATTGAAACAGGAAGAAACAGAACTCCTGAACAGACCGATAATGAACAGCAAGGCTGAATCAGTAGTTTAAAAAAAGAATCTCTTAACAACAACAGCCAGGACTAGATGGATTTATAGCTGAATTCTATCAAACATACCAAGAAAAACCAATTCTCCTGAAATTATTCCAAAACACTGAGGAAGAGAGAATTCTCCCTAACTCATACTATGAGGGCAGTAACATCCTGATACCAAAACCAGACAAGGACACACAAAAAAGAAAACTACAGACCAATATCCCTGATGAACAAAGACACAAAAATCCTCAACAAAATAACAGCAGAATGAATCCAACACACATCAAAAAGATAATACGGCACGATCAGGTGGGATTTATCCCAGGGATGCAAGGAGGGTTGAACACATAAAAATCCATATATATGATACACCACATAAACAGAATTAAGAACAAAAAGCATGATCATTTCAACAGACTCAGAGAGGGCATTCAATAAAATTTATCAACCCTTCATGATAAAAATCCTCGATGAACATACCTCAACATAATAAAGGCCACATTTGACAAACCCACAGCCAACATCATACTTAATGAGGAAGAGCTGAAAATATTCCCTTTAAGAACTGGAACAAGACAAGGATGCCCACTTTCATCACTCTTATTTATAATAACATAATACTGGAAGTCTTCACCAGAGCAATCAGGTAAGAGAAAAAAATAAAAGGCATCCAAACTAGAAATGAGTAACATTATCCCTGTTTGCTAATGATGGGATCTTATATCTAAAAAATCCTAAAGACTCCACCAAAAAAACCCTTAAAAATTTGATAAATGAATTCAATAACGTTTCAGGATAAAAACTTAACGTAAAGGAATCAATAGCATTTTCATATACTGATAATGATCTAGACAAGGACCAAACCAAGAAGGCAATTCCATTCATAACACCTACAAAAAAAATAAAACACCTAGAAATATATTTAACCAAGGAGGGGAAAGCTCTCTATAAAGAGAACTTCAAAACAATGATGAGAGAAATAAATGACACAACCAAATGGAAAATTATCCCATGCTCATGAATTGGAAGAATAAATATTGTTAAAATGACCATATTGCCCAAAGCCATCTACTAGTTCTAGATACTCCCTATCAAATTACCAATGTCATTTTTCACAGAATTAAAAATAAACAATCCAAAAATTCACATGGAACAAAAAGGAACCCAAATAGCCAAAGTAATGCTAAGCAAAAGTAATAAATCTGCAGGCATTAGCTGACTTCAAATTATACTTCAAGGCTAAAGTTACCAAAACAGCACAATACTGGTATGAAAACAGACACATAGATCAATGGAACAGAACAGAGAACCAAGAAATAAAAACACACACCTACAACCAACTGATCTTCAACAAAGTCAACAGATATATACACTGGGGAAAGAACACCCTATTCAATAAACTGTGTTGAAAAAATTGAATAGCTATATATAGACAAATGCAAGTGAACCCACACTTCTCACCCTATGAAAAAATTAATCAAGATGGATTACAGACCTAAACATAAGACCCAAAACCATACAAATCCTAAAAGTAAACTCAGGAAAGACTCTTCTGCATATTGGCCTAGGTAAAGGATTTAGACCAACTCCTCAAAGGCAAATACAACAAAAACAAAAATAGACAAATGGGACTTAATTAAACTAAAAACGCTCTACACAGCAAAAGAAATAATACAGTAAACTAACCTACAGAATGGGAAAAAATATTTGCAAACTATGCATCCAACGAAGGGCTAATTAATATCCAGAATCTACAGGGAACAAACAACGCAAAAGAAAAATAAAAAGCCCATTAAAAAAGTGGGCAAAGAGCACAAACAGACGTTTTTCAAAAGAAGACACACAAGTGGTCAACAAATATATGAAAAAATGCTCAATGTCGCTAAGCATAAAAAAAATCCAAATTAAAACCACAGTGAGCTATTATCTTACACAAGTCACAATGGCTATTATTAAAGTCAAAAGACAACAGATGTTGTCAAGGATGTGGAGAAAAGGGAGTGTTTATATGCTGTTGGTGGCAATGTATTAGTATAACCTTCGCGGACAACAGTGTGGAGAATTCTGTTCTCCAAGAATTTAAGAACTAAAAACAGAATTACCATTTGATCCAGAATCCCACTACTGCGTATTTACCCAAAGGGAAAGAAATCATTATATCAAAAAGATACCTGTACTCACATGTTTATGGCAGGACTATTTACAATAGCAAAGATATGGAGTCAATCTAAGTGTCCATCAACAGAGGACCTGACAAAGAAAATGGGGCATGTGTGTGTATATATGTGTGTATATACTATAGATTACTATTCAGCCATAAAATAAAAATGAAATCATGTATTTTGCAGCAACATGGATGGAACTGAAGGCCATTATCCCAAGTGAAATGACTTAGTCAAATACCATATATTCTCTCTTATAAGCGAAAGCTAAACCATGGGTACACATGGACCTATGGAGTAGAGTAATGGACTCTGGAGACTACCAAAATAAGAGGGGAATGAAGGCTGAAAATTACATTAGGGTGAGAGGTACACTAAACCCCAGACTTCATCACTATGTGACATAAACATAAGAAATCGGCACTTGTATTCCCTAAGTATATAAAAAGTTAAATAAAACTAAAATGGGGGAGAGATCCAAGATGGCCGATTAGCAACAGCTCAGGAATGTAGCTCCCAGTGAAAGCGCAGAGAACGAGTGGACGCCGCACTTTCCGACGAATTTTTGTTGCCCACAGACCGGGAGATTCCCGGCAGAGGAGCCAC